>OY720344.1:125399060-125661560 GCA_963082975.1 Labia minor | reverse complement strand
CACGTTTTGATTTTTTTCCCTCATAATGTAAAGTGACCGTAAAAATAAAGATATAAGTCATTTGATAGTTTTTCACATGATTATTGAAAAGTGTATAATAAAACTATGTATTATATATAGAAAGAATTTCAGCTTGATTGAATCGCTAATTAATTAATTTAACACTATGACTGCCAATCACGCACTAGCACGTGACGTGGTGCCATCAACAAAGAGCCAAACACGCGCTGGTTTAATAAATATTATTTATTGATTTTAATTTATAATTTTTAATAAATAAAATTTAATTTAAATATAATATACTATATTATATGTGTATTAATTAATCCAATACAAATATGCGAGATAGTCGAGGTGGAGACATTCCAAAGGTCATATATAAAATTAAATATAATTTATAATATTGTTATTTTATTTTATTTTTTGATGACATTCTTTTAAAAATGCTTCTCTCTCTCTATGTTTAATTTTTTACTTCTATTTAAAAATAAATAAATAAATAAATGATGATTAAAATATTCTTCTACCGTGCTTTTCTTTTTACTTCTAGACAAAGCACTATTACTATTATAAATTTCATATTAATTTTATAAATAGAATATATATCTATTATATATATATGAATTATATCTATTTATAATAATATTTATATTTAAGTACTTAATGGATGTATTAAATATAAAATTTCACTATGTGCAATTGGTGATTGAGGGGCAAATATTTTCTTCAATCAATCCAATTAGTTTACGAATAATTATGCTCTTTGGAGACTAAATTGGACCTAAATTCCATCCTCTTTTATATTTGTTAATTTGATTATTAATATGTATATACCAATAGATTTTAGTTTATGTGTGTGTGTGTGTATGTGTGTGTGTATGTGACCTATTGTATTTATTAGGTTGTTGTGGTAAAAAAAATAGTGAAAGGGATCAATGTGTGTGGAAACTCCCCTGGACATCCACTTGAGGCGATCACGACTGACATTTTGGTGCAGACATCCCCATCGGGGATGCATCCACAATCCAAGGTTATATGAATAAAAGTCACCAATTTTTAAATTTACTCAAAGTACCCCCCCCCCCCCCCATTATATAATATATAACTTTGAATAGATTTTAGTTCGGATTCTACAGTTTGTATGTAAATCTCTGTCATTTAGTAAATCACAAAACATCAATCCAATTGAAATTAATATTGTATAACAAACAAAACGAAATATAATTAAAAAATTTAATTTCTAATGATTTATCCACTGTAAGGAAAACGTCGAGGAAACTCGCAACTCTTAACGTAAGTCCAATCGAGCGTTTACTATTTTAACGTTAAAAAATCTGGAATGTCTCCACCTCGACTATCTCGCATATTTGTATTGGATTAATTAATACACATATAATATAGTATATTATATATTTAAATTAAATTTTATTTATTAAAAATTATAAATTAAAATCAATAAATAATATTTATTAAACCAGCGCGTGTTTGGCTCTTTGTTGATGGCACCACGTCACGTGCTAGTGCGTGATTGGCAGTCATGGTGTTAAATTAATTAATTGTCATGTGAAAAACTATCAAAAGACTTATATCTTTATTTTTACGGTCACTTTAGATTATGAGGGAAAAAAATCAAAACGTGGTAGTAGACAATGACCCTCTTCCGGTTGAGCTACCACCTTTCTCAAAAATGGATAGAAAACTACGAATTTTGAATAATGTCCATCCATGTACCAAATTTCATGATTCTGCTTTTTTCTCCGTTTTTGCTTAATCTTGTCTACATACATACAAACACACACACACATACACACATACACACAGACAGACATTTTTCATGATTCAGGGATCTTCAAAACGTATAAAAACATCAAAATCTCGACATTGAAAATTTTCTCACCAGAGATAATAAAAAGGGTACGAACAATTAATTATAATAGTGAAGTGGAGTGAGGGAGGAAGGACGAATCTTTTAATTATCTGACGTGATTAAACCCTGGAATAGAAAAACAAAATTGTAGTGAACTCATTGGTTTAAAAAAACTTAGCCTGGCCACGCGCGCGCGCGTACACACTATTCTTCGCAGGATCAAAGGATCTAAGGATAAGGCATCCTCTGCCTCTGTTTACATTATATTATCTGAAATTTCAATTAAATAACTATAACTACATTATATTATTTTTTTTTCCGTATAATAATATACAATTTATAAAATAAAAAAATATACAATAATAAAGTAAAAATTTATTTTTCAAAAAATAGGAAAAGTTCATTATTTATTTTTTTATCTTTGTCACAAATTGTGGATAAATAAATAAATAAATATATAAACATAACCTATTTTTTAGATTACACTTTCATTCATAATTTACTCTAGAATGAATATTGATTTGTATGAATACTACTAATAATAATAGTAATAATAGTATTATTAAAAATTTAAAATTATATAAAGATATATATATATATTCCACCTGTTTACCTGTATATACTTGTATATATGATACTAAAGAAATAAATATATTAAATATATTTTACTTATATTTATAGAAAATTAAACAAATAAAATTAGTGTTGTTTTGTTAGTGTTATTTTGTACATAAACCATGAGAATACTAATGATTTCATTTCACTTATGAAGCAAGCAATGAAATAATAATAAAATAATAATTTCTAGCGTGTGAATAATCATTAAAATTAAAACATTTTTTTTTTTTTTTTTTTTTTTGGTTTATTGTTTATTAAATTTGATATTAGAGTAAATTGTGTTTTACTTTAATTGAAAATAATCCTTAATAATAATAATAATTTATTATATTTATATTTTATTTTCTCTCATTTGTTTATTTGTTTTTTTATCAAACAAAAACAAACAAAAATAAATAAATATAAGTATTTATATTAATAAAAGTAGGTTAAAATATTAATACGAGTATAAAAAATCATCATTTTCCTTCCTGTATAGAGAAATTCAACGATTTGTTCATTTTTCCGGATTAAATGATAAAAAATCGATTGCTTGCTGTTTATTCTATATTATTTATTTATTCATTCGATTACTCCATTTACCTTTTATATTTTATATGGATATCCACATATTTACAAATATAAATATTATCAAAAAGTGATTTGAATAAAAATGGAAATAATTATGTTTTTTTTTTTATATTAATCAATTTAAACCCTTCATAGTTTATAAGTAATTCATTGGATGCTTTTATTAAAATAATAATAAATAAATAAATGTTAAAAAAAATTATAAAACATCCCATATTCATATTACGAATATTAAATATTATATGGAAACTAGAGCAGACCAAAGTTAATAATTTAAAAAAAAATAATAGAGAGAGAGAGAGAGAGAGAGAAATGAGAAGGTGAAAGAGGGGGGGGGGGGGGGTGAGGAAGTGAACAAAAAAAAAAAAAAAACGAAAAAAGAAAACTTTACCATTTAAAAAATGCATCGCCTACCGTGATAATAATAATATAATAATAATAATACTATTATTATAATTGGTTCACGAAATAAATAAATAAAGATAAGAAGTGAAGAGATTAATTAATATCAATTGATGGTTGTTTTTCAACTTTTGTAAAAGTAGCGCCTTTCTTGTGATGATTTTCATTCTCTCTTTCTCATCAGGCATCGATGACTGCCATTTACAGGCCGTGAGAGACATTTGCCCTGGACGATGTACAAATTGCATCACATGCAAAAAAAAAACCAACACTAGCAGAGGTTATTTCGTCTCTTAAGGCGTTCATTTCTCTCTCTTCAACTCTTCAACAGATAAAATCATCTCTCTCTCTCTCTCTCTCTCTCTCTCTCTCTCTCTGTGTGTATGTGTATGTGTATGTATGTGAGAAAGTGTGTGTCTTTTTAGAATTATTCAATTAATTATACAATTAAAAATAGATTAGTATATTATTTTTTTATTATTAATTTATATAACTAGAAATAGTTTTAATAGATAATAGTATGTATAATAGTTTAATAACAGCTTGTATAGTTGTATTATATTAATATATGGACAATAATTAATTAAATATGTTAAAAAGACGAATTGAAGAATGGGTTAGAAATATTGAGAAAGAAGGAAGGAAGGAAATATAAGAGAACGCTTACACAAAAAGTGAGAGTTTCAAATTGTAATATGTAACTATAATACATATTAATTACTTACTTATTTACTTACTACCGTCTCCGTTTAAGAAAATATATTTATATATTAATATTAATTATCAATTCATTCATGTTTTTTTATGGTACAAATATTTTTTAAAAGTATTCAAATTTATAGAATATGCTAAAATTTGCTCAAAATTTAACAAAAATTAATGTTCTAACATGGAAATTGAATTGAATTTACTTCAATTTTTCAATTCAATTAAAATAAAACAATGATCATATCCTCGTATAAAAATAAGTAAATGGAACACCGAGCTATCATCGCTCGACCTTTTAAAAAATATTCATATACATTTCTTTAATTATTTATTACAATTATTAAATATTATATCATTGCATATTGCATCAATCTGTTTTAAATGAATGGAATTTGGGATCCTCAATAATAATAAAAATAATAGTAATAAATAATAAAATTAACTAATAAAAATTTATAAGATTAACCAAAAATTAAACGACAAAACAGATTAAAAAATTTTAGAGAAAAAAAAATAATTAAAAAGAATAATAACTAATTAATAAAAATATATATTAACTACTAATTAAAAAAATAAATGAAATAATTTCAAATATTTTAAACAAACAGAAATTAAATTTTTTTTGCTTTTCAAATGGTATTTAATATTATTAAATCATGGCGAAAAATATATTGAAGGGGGGGGGGGGAGAGACCGAGTGGGAAACGCCTAAGGTTGAGAAAATTGTCTTTGTGTGTGTGTGTGTGTGTGTGTGTGTGTGTAGACAAGATTAAGCAAAAACGGTTTGAGCTAGAATGATGAAATTTGGTACATGGATGGACATTATTCAAAATTCGTAGTTTTCTATCCACTTTTGAGAAAGGTGGTAGCTCAACCGGGAGAAGGCCATTACTTATTACAACGTTTTGATTTTTTTTCCTCTTATCTAAAGTGACCGTAAAAATAAAGATATAAGTCTTTTGATAGTTTTTCACATGATTAAAAATTGTAGAAAGAATTTCAGGTTGATTGAATCGCTAATTAATTTTTTAAGACTGCAAATGTCACGCGCCAACACGTGTCGTCGTGCCATCAATAAAAAGAATCAAACATGTGCTGCTTTAATAAATTTTATTTATTAATTTTAATTTAAATATAATAATATATGTGTATTCAGCTCCAGGAACTGACAAGCCCTGGTTCTACATAAGCCTGCTCCGGCAGGATAACCTCAAAACAAGCAACCATGAATCGTGATAGAATATCCAGATAAATAATTGCTCTTCAAGAGACAAGATTCACGGATGAAAAAAACACAATGAAAAAATATATAAGAACTATCGCATATTCAAGAGCAAGACGGCCAAGCGAATTGGAAGAGGGCGTGGCGTTCATTGTGAACAAGAAGATCATCGATTCAATATTAGAAGTCATCAGCCATCAGCAATCGCATCATGACCATGAATGAGGATGCGATAGGCGCTTCTAAAAATTTATGGGAGCTTTGCGTGATCCAAGACGGTCCATACGCAATTAATAATAATAATATAATATATGTGTATTAATTAATCCAATTCAAATATGCGAGATAGTCGTGTGGAGACACTCCATCTTATTTCTTCAAAGATTATTTATTATTATTGAAATTATTGTTGCTATTCTCATCTTCCTAAAATTCTTTAACAAAAATAAAATAATGGTATGATCTTATGTTATTGTCTTTTCACTACATAATAGAATTCTAATATTTTCTATCTTTAAATTTTTTTATTTATTTTTATTTATTTGTTTATTTTTACTATCTCGCCAGAGATAGTATTGCGATCACGAAAATTTTCGATGTTGAGATTTTGATGTTTTTATACGTTTTGAAGGTTCCTGAATCATTTTCACTAAACTAAGGTTGAGAAAAATGTCTGTCTGTGTGTGTGTGTGTGTGTGTGTGTGTGTGTGTGTGTGTGTGTGTGTGTGTGTGTGTATGTATGTATGTAGACAAGATTACGCAAAAACGGTTTGAGCTAGAATAATGAAATTTGGTAGTACAAGGGCATTATTCAAAATTCATAGTTTTCTATCAACTTTTGAGAAATGTAGCTCAATCGGAAGAGGGTCATTACCTACAACGTTTTGATTTTTTTTCCTCTAAAGTGACCGTAAAAATAAAGATATATGTTTGATAATTTTTCACATGATTAATAATTGTATAAAACTGCTATATATATAGAATTTCAGCTTGATTGAATCGCTGAAATTACCAGAATTAATTTTTTAACACTGCAAATCTCACGCCCAAACACGTGTCATGGTGCCATCAACAAAGAGCCAAACATGCGCTGGATTAATATTTATTATTTATAATTTATAATTAATTAAATTTAATTTAAATATAATATATTATGTTATTTAATCCAATACAAATTGCGAGATAGTCGAGTGGAGACACTCCAGCTAATTTAAAGATATTTTCTTAATTTAAATTTCATTAGGTATATTTTTATTATTAAAGTATATAATCAATCATTAAATATCATTAAATATCATCATCTAAATGAAAATATTATAATGATTTAATTGATTTTATAAATCTCAATGTGAAAGGAATAATAAGAATAGATCTACCATTTGTAAAATATGTATTTTTTTTAATGAGAATATAAAATTTAATCCAGAGTAAAAGTAATTAAAATAAAGGAATGAAAAAAAACTTCACCCAGAAATCCAATGAAAGAAAAAAATCTATCTATCTATCTATTTATATATCTATATCTATATAAATATATACTCGGGTATTCATATATTTATTTAAAAGTGTTTGAAAGATAGTTTAGTTTAGTTAATTCTTTATACATAATAAATAGTGCATGGCACAAGTTTTTGTTTAAATTTTAAATTTTCTAGATCGAATGTAAAGAAATGTTTGGGATTTTTTTAATAAAAAAAATGTCATTGAAATCAATTAAAAAAAGAAAAAGAAAAGAAAGAGAAAGATTGTGAGACCTAATAAACAGAGTAACGTAGCTAGAAAAAGAAATAAGAAAACAATCAAGATTTGCTTAAAACTCAATCAACGATTCAACCAAAAGATAATAATAATAATAATATTAATATTTAATGGAAAATATCCAAAAAAAAAAAAGGTTGAGAAAAATGTCTCTCTCTCTCTCTCTGTGTGTGTGTATGTGTATGTAGACAAGATTACGCAAAAAAAAGGTTTGAGTTAGAATAATGAAAATTAGTATACGGGCATTATTCAAAATTTGTAGTTTTCTATACTCTGAAAGTCTATCCAATCAATATTTTACCTAATAATTATGTATTAATATAATATAAACAAGTATGTACATATGTATATGTGTACTTATATAAATCTTGCTGGCGACAAATTCACACATGATCCAAATTTATTCATTTATATTAATTTTATTGAATTTACTAGCTGCTCCGAGCGCCTTCCAGGCGCTCTTCACACCTAGACGGGGGCTCCGCCCCCTGTACCCCCGAATGATACATGGTATTTGGTTGAAAGTCTGTATGTAAAAGGTTTTCATATCCATTTTGTTTCAATCAGTATAAGTAGATAAGATATATATTTGTTTTCTTGGAAAATATATTTTAATTTAAGCAACAAAACAAATTTTCCTAGTATAATAAGTAAGATTTATTGACTATTTCATATTATTATTTATATATTTACTAATATATTTGTGGCTCTTTGCATTTATTTAAGTAGATTTTAATTAATTAAATAATTAATATTCTAAGTTTATGAACATTATTTTTTTACCGACCGACGATAGTAAGGCCCGATTCACACACAAGTGGCGTATCGCACTGGCGTGGTTCTGGCGTGGAACAGGTTTGTTAATGTAATTGCATTAGCTTATGACTCAATACCCACAGATATGGCGTATGGCGTGTTGGAGGCGTGGAAAATGGCACGAAGACCACTCCAAATGGTCTAGAAGTGGCGTGCCAGTCCCTACGAGCCACCGGTGGAGTCGGAGCGGAGTGGTCTTCGTGCCATTTTCCACGCCTCAACACGCCATATCTGTGGGTATTGAGTCATAAGCTAATGCAATTACATTACAAACCTGTTCCACGCCAGAACCACGCCAGTGCTATACGCCACTTATGTGTGAATCGGGCCTAAGGGAGGTATTGTTTTCACACCAAATTTCACATGTGGAGATTTTTACATATCTCCACGAATCATGCATTTTCTTAACAGAAAAAAGTATTTTTAGCATGATGTCTGTCCGTCCGTCCGTCTGTCCGTCCGTCCGTCCGTATAGATGTGTACAGCCTGAACGGCTCAACGGATTTTGATGAAATTTGGTATATTTACTTAATGCATCAGTAGGATGAATTGATCAACTTTTGTTGCAAATCCAGAAACCGGAAGTGGTAGTATTAGCGATCGACGATAGGAAGGGAAGGGTTATTTTCACACCAAATTTCACATGAGGAGATTTTTTTACATATCACCACGAATGTATTGGTTTTATCCTCGGGAAAAATCATCTTCATTATGTTTTTCTTAATTTAAAATTATATGACGTCACCCAGCCCTTCATGACGTCACAGCCTCGGGTAACGCCGGGTAACGCCGGCTACTTCAGCTATATATTATAAATAAAATAAAATATTTATGTTCTATCCATATCTGTTTTTTATTACATTAATAGATATATTAAAATTATTTGAAATTGTTTCTGTAGTTGGAAATTAATTTACTTCAAACCGTCGGTCGGTTCGGACCTGGCCACAGGTCAACTTATTTTATAAATTATATTAATTAAAATTTATTTTCTTATTTCTGTTTGTTCTTTATTTTACATATAGATGTACAAAACACAAAACAATAACACAGACAGACACACAGACATTGCCTTTTATATATATATATATATAGATTAAAACCTTCCCTGGGATGCCCACAACAATCCCTGAAAGTTTCACCGTAATCGGACGGGTAGTTTTTGAGTATTTGACAGACACACAGACAGACACACAGACATTGCCTTTTATATATATAGATTAATTTTCCTCTTTCCCTTCTATTAGCAGCCATTTTGTTACCTGTCTTATTTTTTTAATGAACAAATTTTGTAAAATTTCAAATATCACTTAAATTCGCTACATGGTAATATTTAACACTTAATTAATCTAATCTCCAATGAAAATGAAAACCCACCTGGGCACAGTCATCAGACTGGCACGCGACAAAAATTAAAATTAAAGTAATATTATATTAGTCTTATAGTTAACGATGTACAATAAATGTATATGTATAATACGTATGGCTATACAATATAATGTATCAAATATTATTATATTATTATATTTCAGATTTAGATTTAAATAATAGGTTTACGTATTCCTATACGTATATCTGATACAATATATTCGATTCAACTTAAAAGGTAAAATAGAGAATGTCATTTCGGTTGAAAAAAGTCTTTAAATTCGTTACATCATATACATACATACATACATACATACATACATACATGGATACAAAGCTTCTGCTTAAAAAGGTGAAAGATCTTGGGGTCAATATATATATATATATATATATATAGAGAGAGAGAGAGAGAGAAAGAGAGAGAGAGAAGGAGAAAGAGATGATTATAATATGATACTTTCACTTATAAAAATAATTTTATAATTTATTTGAATTTATTAGTATTTATTTATTAAATTATTTGTAATTCTTAACTTTACACATAATAAAATACAAAAAAAAAAAAAAAAATGAAAAAGAAAAACAGAACACACAAAGCAAAATAAAATAAAAGTTATTAATTTAAATTTATAAGCATAAATTAGATACATATTTAGGCACATGCATACTCGTAGTTTAAAATAAATAAATGTCTTTCAATTTATCGTGGTACACAATCTCTCAGATTTTCCTCATCCGTACTATGTATCTTCGTTCAAATAAAATTTCTTCAGATAATAATGGTTTAGTCTCTTTGGCGTGTATATTGGACATAGGAACAACAACACGTGAATCCTAGTCTCTTCTTTCATTCAATTGTATATGCTACAGAGATCGATTTTATATAATAATTTAATAATTTATCTCTTAATATGGTTTTCAGCCATGAAGCCCAATTTCGGTCAGATTGGCCCATCTTTTCCTAATTCATTTTTCTCTTCGTTTATTAAAACATGGATTCGGGATCCTTTCCTTTTATTTGGAGTGTCAACTTCTTAATGGAGCCACCAGAGGCGCCACATGGAGCGTTGTTTATTTGGGTCGGTTTTTTGCCCACTCACTTTGGAACGGATCAACACTTTTTTGAAATTTTCAAACTTATACTTTATACTTGGGTCATGACGGTTCTCATGATACCCGAACGAACCATCAAGCCGTTTAGGAGTTTAGGATTGTGTAGTCGTTTAATTATGTATATATATATATATATATATATTAAGAATAATCAATAGATAGAAGATTCGGGGATGGAGGAGTTATAATTCCTATTATTCTAGTAATCAGTGGCGTACCTAGAACTTTTGCCGCCCGGGGCGATCTCCAGTTTGCCGCCCTTTTTATTATAAGTCAATCAAATAGTGGTATTTATAAATTAATGCACATAAATAAATTATTAAGTTATTTAATCAATATTAATCAATATTACACAGAGAGTAAATTTTTTTACACATATTTGTATGCACTCGTAAACATATTTATATCATCTTCTAGCTTTCATACTAGAAAAATCGTGTATAATGCTCTCACAATTTATATTAATTGTAATTTCTTGTTCTATTGACAATATTGCAAGATTTTGTAGTCTTAATTGACTCATTGTAGAACGAAGATAATTTTGCCGAACAAAATCTTAAAGATGCGTTTACGAATTCAACGAATTTTAATGGATACAATAAAATAAAATTATTATCCTGTTCTTGGAATTAGAATTCAAAATTTACACTAAAATGCATTTATTTACACCGAGGAATAATATTCGAAATCATATAGTTAATCATAATTTATATAAATCAAATAATAAACTTATAATAATCATAATAATCATTTATTATTCAAGAAAGAAAAAAAATAAATATGAAATGAATACGTTGCTTTTTACAACTATAACTAAATATAAAAAATGCCGCCCCAAGATAAGTGCCGCCCGGTGCGGACCGCACCCACCGCACCCCCCTAGGTACGCCACTGCTAGTAATCATTATTAATTTAATCATAAAAATATAAATTTTGTGTTATTCAATCAATTCTATACTAATCGATCTTAGAAATATTCACTTGATTGCCTTAAAACAATAAAATTATTCATTGGTAGTTTAAAATGATAATAATAATAATAATAAGTTTTTTTTTTAATTTACATATCAATTATATAATAAGATTTTTATTGGAAGAGTTGATACAATAATTATAATTTTCGTATTATTTTTTTTTTTGTTTTGTTTTTAGCATTTCCCTTGGAATTTTCAGAATAAAAAAAAATGTATTAATAATTATTATATATGTTATATCCAAGTATTAAAGTATTAATATAGGAGTATCTCTTTTTACAAAATATAATTCCCTCCTTTTGGAATTTATAAAGAATTATACAAAAGCAGACAAAATTTACTTTTCTTATATAATATATATTATATTGTAAGTAGGTAGGTAGGTCTTTCTAATTTTTTACTTTTAAAAATAAAAAGTTAATATTTAATCCAGTAAGGGGAGTTGTTATATTGAAAATATATAGTATATTAATACTATAGGATATATTAGATAATACATATATATGTAGATAGTATAGATGAGTGAGAATAGATGCGAGGTTAGATAGCTAAGATTTTAATCATTAATGAAGCAATGAATGAATGATTCATTTTGTTAGTCACCTTGACCAGGACACTAACCTAGAGCCTCCGGGTCTTCTGGAAATACTTACACACACACACACACACACACACTAATGATTAATTTTATCTTTTTTTTTTTTTTGTTTTCTACCCACCCACCCATCCATCCATCCATCCATTCATACATACCTAGAAAGAGAGAGAGAGAGAGAGAGAGAGAGAGAATGAAATGTTATCAATACTTTAGGAATGAAATGAAATGTATTCTATTTGATATTTACATAAAGGTATTTCTAGTATATAAATATTTTAAATTCATTTTATTTATATATTGGGTTGACTGTCCGTTTTTATCGATGACCTTTTGACATCGTTCCCGGTAGTGTAAAAATTCCACGTTCGTATAATTTCTGTTGTGTATGGAACCAAAAAAAAAAAAATGGTATTCTGAAGGCACAAGATCAGGGCTATATGGTGGATGTGACAAAACACACCAACCCAATTCCAAAATAATTTGTGACAATACTGGGCGCTTTTCTTGAATTGCATTGTAAAGTTTGGCGAATTGTTAAACATACACGTTTGAATGGATCGTTTGGTTTTGTGGCATAAATTCAAAGTACACAATTCTTTTATAATCCCACCAGACTGACAGCATAATCTTTTTTTGGCGAATCTCTGCTTGATTATGTCGTTTGTTCTGGTTCATCTTGCATCATCCATGATCTCTTCCGATTAACTTTTCGTCGCCACTCGACAGTAATGGATCCATTTCGTTGCATTTCAGGAGCGAATCGCAAATGTTAATCGGTTACATCCAATGAATTTTGTTAAGCTGGTGGGGGAGCTGTTATTTTAATTTCTGGATATAACCAAGCATTTTTAATTTTATTTCAATGCCTGTATGCGATATCTGCAATATCACGTGTTCTGCTATGACGATCTGAATCGAAAATGGCCTCGATAGGAGTTTCATCGACTTCAACTGTGCTTCCATTTTCCATTTTTTAAATTGGGGAAAAAAATAAAAATAAAAGCACTAATGGGGGGGGGGGATACGATTTTTTTACTAGATTAAAGGTAGAAGTCCAAATAATAAGAAAAAAATATACGTTGGTTAGATGCATTAAGTAAATATAACAAATTTTAACAAAATCCGTTGAGCCGTTCAAGCTGTCTGTACACACAATGGACAGACATCACATGCTAAAATTACTTTTTTTTCCTCTTAAGAAAATGCATCATTCGTAGAGAGATTTGTAAAAATCTCCACAGATGTAATTTGGTGTGAAAACAATAACTGCCTTCCTAAAGTTTAAAAAATTAATATAAATTCAAAATACTAATAAAAATACCTTAACATTTATTTTAATAATTCAATCATCAGTAGATAAGTACTACTTACATATTATCTCTAAATCGATATCTATAATATAATAAGCTGGAGTGTCTCCACCCGACAATCTCGCAAATTTGAACACACACATATATTATATATTTAAATGAAATGTAATGCACTAAATTATAAATTAAAATTAAAGTCAATAAATAATATAAAATAAATTTCTATTATCTGTAATACTTTATATATATATATATATATATATATATATATATATATATATATATTTGTATTTCTCAAATTTATACAAATGTTTATTTTTATATTTTTTCATGGGAATGGTGAATTCTATCTATAATATAAAAATGAATCGCAGAATGGGTTGGTAAGCGCATAACTCAATAACGCTTGGATCAATCTTGCCAATTCTTTTTTTTTTAATTTCAATTTTAGTAGATAATTAAAAAATAGTAGGCAAAAGAAAGAAAGTTTAAAATTAAGTCAGGTAGGGTCATCTGATTTGTTAGAATTACAAAACAAAGATAGGGAACGTGAAATTAAAAAAACGATTAATTCAGTCTCAGTGTCAATCAGAGAGAGAGAGAGAGAGAGAGAGAGAGTTAAAATAGGCTTTTTATAAATAGGGTCTTACATGCAGCAGGTCGCTCTACTCAGAGTTGTTAAATAAAGATAGAAAAGGGGTAGAGGGGGCAGAGCGCCAAAGGCTCGTATATAATGATGAATGGATGTTTATCTGGATAGACTCTGATCATCATTTGATCGATTTTTATGAAATTTTGCAGACATATACGTATATTTTTTCATGGTGAGAAGGTTTCGATCTTTTTAAATTAGTTGTACTCGTCACTAGACACATCAAGCACATCAACTTTCCTTTAAATTGAGTTTTTTAATTTAAAAACTATATAATATAAATTTTCGAAACATATCTCAAACATACACATATAACCATTGCATTTACCTTACAATTAATAGGAATTTTCAATTAAACAATCCATTTAATATCTTTATTATTACTAGACTCTTCAATATTATAATAATAATAATAATAATAATAATAATAAGGAGAGATAAAATACTCCATGGGAAATATCCCACTCAATTGAGTGACCCCAATGTCGATAGGGAGACATCACTATCAATGTTTGAAAAGGGCTACCTATTCCCGCCAACAGAGGGATTTATCACAGCAATTCAAGACAAGACAATCAGGACGCGTAATTATGAGAAAAACATCCTCAAGTTGAACGTAGTTGATCGATGTAGGAGATGTGGGAAACCTGGGGAAACAGTAGAACATCTCACTGGTGGTTGCAGTGCACTAGCGGATAATGTCTACACTTGTAGACATAACCAAGTGGCAAAAATCCTCCACATACAAATTTCCCTTAAGTGCAACCTTATTACTATCCCGGAACCCTATTACAAATACTCACCTCCCACGGTCTTAGAATCCGATTCCTATGTGCTCTCTGTACGCTGTACTGGGGGATTGTCCCATAATAACCGATAAATCTATTGATTACAATCGCCCTGACCTTCTGTTGATTGATAAAAAAGAGAAAAAGGCAACAATAATAGAGGTGGGCATCCCTTTGTCCCACAACGTCTCAAAAACCGAGAAGGAGAAATGTTACAAATATCAAAATCTTGCTTTGGAGCTGAAATCTCTGTGGAAGCTGACAAGTGTGAGGATAGTTCCAATAGTGATGTCGGTAGAGGGAGTATCTCCAGTGAAATTTAAAGATAATTTAAAGGTATTAGGACTATCGGATAAACTTTCCATCATTATCCAGAAAGCAGTTATTCTACAAACTTGTTATATTCTTAGGAAAAAGTCCTAACGCCATAAAGGAAATAAAATATAAAGGTTGTTGTGGATTAGGGTGAATTCCCTCTCCATCGCAACCGTGAGCCTAATTCTCAAAAAAGAATTGACTGACACTAGAGAGTGTTGAGGATTTCTGAGGAAAATGATAATAATAATAATAAACATTTATTTGTCTTTGTCTCAACTTGACATATAAATTCTAATAACATTTACCTATAAATGGGAAAATTTTGAACTTTAATGGAAACTATGCTCTCTCTCCGAGATTTATTTTCTATTATCTGAAAGGAGTGTGGATGAAGGGGAGGGGAGAATATTAAAAGTTGAATGAGATATGAGATTCAATATAATTACGTTAAAAATAAATTTAAAAAAAATATGAAAAACGAATAATAAACATTCAAATAACAAAAACAATCCTTATATTGTGTTGGTTAGTCTGAATTTCTGCAATTTCTTTATCTGCTTCACGGCATTCTCACCAAATTCGTATTCTGTTCTCGCTATAATTTTGACTTTTAATTCAAAAGATCTATTGGAAAAACACAAAGAGAATAGAAGCGAAGATATACTTTTCCGGGCACGTTAAAGTTGTATAATAAACAAAAAATACTCTTTTATTATTAAATTTAATTATTACGTTATAACTTTTAAAAAATAACAGTAAAAATCGATTTTTTTTAAATTTTCTTTGAAAGTTTTTAAAGGATCTCGGCCATTTTCAATATTTCAATTGTTACAATAAACATTCTCTTATTCAAATAATCTATGAAAATAATAAACATATTTTAAAAAATTAGCTGGAGTGTCTCCACTCGACTATCTCGCATTTGAATTGGATTAAATAACATAATATATTATATTTAAATTAAATTTAATTAATTATAAATTATAAATAATAAATAATAAATATTAAACCAGCGCATGTTTGGCTTTTTGTTGATGGCACCACGTCACGTGTTGGCGCGGGAGATTTGCAGTGTTAAAAAATTAATTCTGGTAATTTCAGCGAATCAATCAAGCTGAAATTCTATATATAGCAGTTTTATACAATTATTAATTATGTGAAAAATTATCAAACATATATCTTTATTTTTACGGTCACTTTAGAGGAAAAAAAATCAAAACGTTGTAGGTAATGACCCTCTTCCGGTTGAGCTACATTTCTCAAAAGTTGATAGAAAACTATGAATTTTGAATAATGTCCATGTACCAAATTTCATCATTCTAGCTCAAACCGTTTTTGCGTAATCTTGCCTACATACACACACACACACACACACACACACACAGACATTTTTCTCAACCTTAGTGAAAATGATTCAGGAACCTTCAAAACGTATAAAAACATCAAAATCTCAACATCGAAAATTTTCGTGATCGCAATACTATCTCTGGCGAGATAGTAAAAATTAAAGAAAATAAATTTAAGATTTATATATGAAAAGATTTAAAATTTAATAACTAAGTATAATAACTAACTAACATTATTAATATTATCAAATAATTTTATTGGTTTCATGAAATCAATATATTTATCATAAAAATAATAAATAAATGTTAGTTATTAATTAAGACAAGGGGTGGTGGTGGAGGGAGAGAAAAAGAAAAAAAAAATTATTTCACTTTTTCCTATGGGAAAATTTTGAACTTTAATGAAAACTATGCTCTCTCTCTCTCTCTCTCTCTCTCTCCGAGTTTTATTTTCTATTGGTTTCTATAGGTTTCTTAAATTAAATAAAATTGACAAATATCTGAAGGGAGTATGGGTGAAGGGGAGGGGGAAAATATTAAAAAAGTTGATGAAACATGAATAAAACAACAAGTGTAATTAAAGATTGAAGAGAGAGAGAGAGAGAGAGAGAGAGAAATAAATGATAAATGGAAATTTATTCTCAATACGTATGTATATTAATTTGATAATAAACATAAAAATTATAATTTACATTTAATTCTTACTTATACTTCAGTAATACGACCTTTTTATTTGGAAACATAATTTTATATTTTTTTTCACTAATTATTATTATTATTAAAATTTTAACTTTAAGATTGTGATCATCGTGGTAAATCAAAATTTTATTTTTAAAAATAAAATATAATAATTTTTATAAGAATAATTAATATTAATAATAATATATTGAATTTAACACGTTTACTGGCAATCACGCGCCAGCACGTGTGGTGGTGGTGCCATCAACAAAGAAATATTATTATTTATTAATTTTAATTTATAATTTAGTGCATTACATTTAATTTAAATATATAATATACTAGCAGACCCGGCAAAGCTTCGCTTTTGCATGTGTGTCTGTATCCATACATCTATACGTGTATGTGATAACTGAACACTTAATAATAATAATAATAATAATAATGTATTGAATAAATATAATTGAAATTTTAGTTTTAATTGGACTTTTTTGGTTTTTATTTTTATTTATTTTTATTGGAATTATTACAAATAATAATAATAATAATAATATAATATACCGTTTAATACGTAATAATAATAATAATAATAATTTATTAAATCAATATAATTGAAATTTTATTTTTTATTATTACATTTTTACCGACCGACGATAGTAAGGGAGGTATTGTTTTCACACCAAATTTCACATGTGGAGATTTTTACATATCTCCACGAATCATGCATTTTCTAAACAGAAAAAAGTATTTTTAGCATGATGTCTGTCCGTCTGTCCGTCTGTCCGTCCGTATAGATGTGTACAGCCTGAACGGCTGAACGGATTTTGATGAAATTTGGTATATTTACTTAATCCATCAGTGGGATGAATTGATCAACTTTTGGTGCAATTCCGGAAACCGGAAGTGGTAGTATTAGCGATCGACGATAGGAAGGAAAGGGTTATTTTCACACCAAAGGAGATTTTTTTATATATCACCACGAATCATGCACTTTGTATTGGTTTTATCCTCGAGAAAAATCATATTTATTAGTTTTTTCTTGATTTAAAATTATATGACGTTATCCAGCCATTCATGACGTCACAGCCTGGTCTTGCATATCTATATATTTAATACGCTAGTGTCCGTCTGTACGCAAAAAACTCCAGAGCCTAAACTACAAGGAGTAAGGTAACCAAATTTTTCTGAGGTGAAGGGTACCTCAAATGATGAAAAATAAAAAAGAAATTAGAATCTTAGGTAACTCCTGAGCTGAGCTGCGGGTGTTCCATTTTCCAGAAATATATATAAAGGAGAGTATTTGTATGTTTATAATTTGTTTACTTTTTTGCTGTCATAGAAACAGATATATATATATATAATTAGAACCTCTCTCTCTCTCCCTCTCTATTTAAAATTTTAAAAAATGGAGTGTTCTAGCCAAATTAAGAAATTTAAATTCCTTATGCAACATTGATAGGTAAATGAATTGGACTGGAAGAGGAGACATATGATTAGAGAAATTGGGGAAAAATCAACCGAAATGTAATTAAACAAAAAAATTCAAGAATTATGATACGGATACGACTTACATACAAAATGTAGAATTTGAAAATGTATAAATATTTAAATACTTAAGATCTCTAAACACCAAAGATAATAATATTCGAGAAGAATTTAAATCGACGTTGTAATTGAGTAACGCCTGTTATTATGCAGTAAAGGGGCTTATCTCATCAAAGAGGATCAAAATTAAAATATATAAAACAATTATTTTTCATGTTGATCCATGACTAGGGTGACCATATTTCGAAAACACCTAACCGGGACAAACGGTATACCTTTTTTTAGAACTAAATTGAAAAAATTTTGAAAAAAAAATTACGAAATGTCCTAAATATTGAAAAAACAGTAGGGTGTCCCGAAGACATTTTTGGGACAGAGCACCTAAAGACGGGACGTTTGGTCACCCTATCGATGACTCTGGGAGACGAGAGTAGATTTGGAGTATTTGTGATATTAATATTGTTCGCAGCATTTATAGGCCAAAAGAAGATGAGGTCACAGGGGGATGGCGGAGATGGCATAACGAGAAATAATGTCCAGATATAGTTAAGGTTATAAAATCAAGAAGGCTAGGATGGGAAGGGGACGTGGTTGGAATTGGAGAAACTAGAAATTGGGAGAAACCGATTGGGAAACATCCGGTGGAAGACCAAGGACCAAGGTGGGTGGACAATGAAGGAAGGGACATGGGAGAGTTGGGACAGGGTAGGATTTGGTTGTAGCTCAGGATAGGGACGCTTAGAGAATTGTAGATGCTGCGGCTAAGAACTTTCGAAAACTGTAGAGACACAGAGTTATCATAGATAAATATAACATATACAATAATAATATATAATTAATTTACTGATTAAATTAAAATATATTTTACAAGAAAACAAATACATGTCTTATCTACTTATACTGATTGAAACAAAATGGATGAAAACCTTTTACATACAGACTTTCAACCAAATACTATGTATCACTCGGGGGTACAGGGGGCGGAGCCCCCGTCTAGGTGTGAAGAGCGCCGAAGGCGCTCGGAGCAGCTAGTATATTATAAATAAAATAAAATTAAAAATATTTATGTTCTATGCCTATCTGTTTTTTATTACATTAATAGATATATTAAAACTATTTGAAATTGTTTCTGTAGCTGGAAATTAATTTATTTCAAACCGCCGGTCGGTTCGGACCTGGCCACAGGTCAACTTATTATTTTTATTCTTTACCGACCGACGATAGTAAGGGAGGTATTGTGTTTTCACACTAAATTTCCCATGTGGAGATTTTTACATATCTCCACGAATCATGCATTTTCTTAACAGAAAAAAGTATTTTTAACATCATGTTTGTCCGTCCGTCCGTCCTTATAGATGTGTACAGCTTGAACGGATTTTGATGAAATTTGGTATAAGTATATTTACTTAATGCATCAGTATGATGAATTGATCAACTTTTGGTGCAAATCCGGAAACCGGTAGTGGTAGTATTAATTAGCGATCGACGATAGGAAGGGAAGGGTTATTTTCACACCAAAATTCAGAAATACAGAAATTATTTTCTCCTTTTTAGTGCATTTAAATAAATGCTGTTTTTAAAAAGTTTTTTTATATTTTTTTTATAATTTTAATTATTATTAATATTCTTAAAGGATGATTTATCTCTTTTCATCTATTTTGTAAATATTCTGTTTAGAAAAATCCAAAAAAAAAAAAATTAATAAAGAATAAATAAATTTTAATTTAGAATAAAAAATATTTTTTCTGAAATTAAAATTAATTATATAAAATTTATATAATAAATCAGATTGATTTTTTATTACCGACCGACGATAGTAAGGGAGGTATTGTTTTCACACCAAATTTCACATGTGGAGATTTTTACATATCTCCACGAATCATGCATTTTCTTAACAGAAAAAAGTATTTTTAGCATGATGTCTGTCCGTCCGTCTGTCCGTCTGTCCGTCCGTCTGTCCGTCCGTCTGTCCGTCCGTATAGATGTGTACAGCCTGAACGGCTTAACGGATTTTGATGAAATTTGGTATATTTACTTAATGCATCAGTGGGATGAATTGATCAACTTTTGGTGCAAATCCGGAAACCGGAAGTGGTAGTATTAGCGATCGACGATAAGAAGGGAAGGGTTATTTTCGCACCAAATTTCACATAAGGAGATTTTTTTACATATCACCACGAATGTATTGGTTTTATCCTCGGGAAAAATCATCTTCATTATGTTTTTCTTAATTTAAAATTATATGACGTCACCCAGCCCTTCATGACGTCACAGCCTCGGGTAACGCTGGCAACGCCGCCTACTCCAGCTATATATTATAAATAAAATAAAATTAAAAATATTTATGTTCTATCCATATCTGTTTTTTATTACATTAATAGATATATTAAAATTATTTGAAATTGTTTCTGTAGCTGGAAATTAATTTATTTCAAACCGTCGGTCGGTTCGGACCTGGCCACAGGTCAACTTATTATCATATGTCAGTGTGATGTTATAATATCCAATTTATTAATGGTTAATGGATAAAGATGAAGTTTTAAAATATTTGGAACAAAATAGTTTTTAAAAATGAGCAAAAAAAAAAATTTTAATATGTGTAAAACGTACCTTAAAATTCAATTAAAAGATTAAAATCAAATTTAATAAATAATTATAATTATTTCATCTATTTGCAAATAATTCTGTTTTTGAATGCGCGCGCACCCTTCCTCTACCCCGAGAGCCCCCTTCGCTTTCCTACTCCTTCGGCCGGCCTCACACACACTCACAGCGCACTGCATTCATACGCAGAGCTGTGATTTCAACTCTGAAAATCAACTCTTAATCACTCGATAATAAAAAAATATATTGAAAATTAATTTCTTTTTATTAACTACCTATTAATTGAACACAGAAATTATTATTGATCGTTAGAAAAAAGAAAAAAAAATTAAATCATACTTAAATGATATTAAATATAATAGTTATAATGATTCGATAATAATTTTAATAACTTATAATTAAATGCTTATTGATACAAGATACAATCAATTTAATTGTTTCAAAATTTCACATTTTATAAATTCAATAAAATTTAAAAAAAAAATCCAAAAATTATTATTAAATAAATTATAGGTATATTTAATTTAATTTCCCTTCAATATATAATAAATTTTTAATTAATTCCCTATTATACAAAAACTAACTATATTAAAAAGACCTAAAAATGATTTATATTTTATTAATTTTAAAAATATTTTTATTAATCTTTCAAATATAACTTATTTAAATACATATTTATCTCCCCTTTTTACCTACCTACCGAGGTATTGTTTTCACACCAAATTCCTATCGGCGGCGGTCGGTAAAAATCATTTCGACTAATAATTATAATAATTCTATCCAAGAGAAAATATTTAAAAAAAGTGATTAATTGAATTAATTAATGGATTGTTTGAAACGAAAGCAAATATATAATAAATATAAAATATTTCTTGTTTTCACATTTTGTTAGTTAAAACTAAACTAAAAACATCAAATCTAAATACTATCCTACTCCTATATATTCAATCACACCTGCTCAATCAACCCAAATCACTCAGAGAGATTAAGACCGAGAATCCTAAAAATTCCCCATCCTAAACTACTACTTATATATATAAATACTTTCATATTTTATTTTTTATTTCATTTGAATTTATAATATTTATAATGAAAAAATTTTAAATTTCATTATATGCTACTACATCTATCTATCCCTACTACTACTACTACCTACTACTACTATTAATGTAGAATTAGTAGTAGTTTGATCGATGTTGGTAAATGTCAAAATAGAATATTTAATAGAATATGTAATAGCAATTCAAAAGTTCATAGCATTTGAATGAAGACTTTTGGAATTTTCATGCTACATCTTGAGATTTTATCAATTTCTCTCCCCTCATTTGGATATAGAAATAGAAATAGAGGTTGAATTGTTCTCTCGATTGGCTTAACAGGTCAAAAGGTGGGTATAAAAAAAAAATAAATAAAAAAGGCAGAGGATGCTCTTTTGAACTGCAAACGAATCGTGCAACTGAATGAATCAAATAAACTGTAATTGCAATCTTTCTCTCTCTCTCTCTCTCCTCTCTTCCTCTTAGTGGTATACAAAATTTTACTATAAATGAAATATATTTATAGTATAATTATGTTCAATTGAAAAAATGTAGTATAAATAGTTTTCTAGATCTATATAAAATAGTATAGAAATATTTACATATCTCTAGAATGATGAAATCAAAAAATGATTAGGAATTGAGAGAGAATCAATTGTATCCGTTTCTTTTCTACTCTCTGACGAATATTTTACATTTCTCTTTCCTTTTTGTTTTTTGTTTTTTTTTTTAAACTCTGACTTTTGTACGTCCTACGCAAGGACAACGCCTATCAAGTCGGTTATATCAATGATGAGGTGTCCTACGCGTATGATCAGTAGAACGGGTCCTATCAACCTTTACCTTGATTTTCTTGATCGGAGGCGCTACTTTTTATCAAGTAGCTATTCCCCAATGTTGATCCCGGAGGCTGGATTGACCACGTCCCATACACCCCAGCTAGAGAAGTTCCCTTGCCTGGCCAGGGACTTGAACCCGGAACCACGAGAATGTGAGGCAGCGACGCTACCCACTCACCCTGTAGCGCCTTTATTGTTTAACCCTTAAATTTAAATTCATATCATGTGAGTAAATTAAAATCATGCGAGTCATTAATCTATATATATAAAAAAAGGTTTTTGTCTGCACATTGCTCAGAATTTAAAAATTTTTGCATATCTTCGCGTTTCATGACCTCTAGAATCCAAAAGTGACTTTAGAATTTTTCACGTCTGTCTGTCTGTCTGTCTGTCTGTCTGTCTGTCTGTCTGTCTGTCTGTCTGTCTGTCTGTCTGTCTGTCTGTCTGTCCGGAAAATTACTATTTTATAGACTCAGAATTGGCTGAACCGATTTCTTTGAAATTACATCACAATATTCTTATATACCTCTAGAGTAACATAGGCTATAAATTTTATTAATATCTTATCAATAACCGCAGAAATTAATTTTTTAAAGTTTATATAATTCTCCGTGTTGTTCATTCAAGAGCAGCTCGCGGCTCACTGTCGGCCTAGCGGAATCATTTCAAACAATGAATTATCATAGAGATTCCCAATCGAAGAATTATTATAATATTTCCCTTTTTATTTTAAATTCTAATATACAAATATCAATTCAATTAAATAATTTATTCTAAAAGTTCTCAATTTAATTAAAATATTTATTAGATCATATTTTTATCTTAAATTATTTTTTATTTAATTGAATATTTCTTCTTTTCTATAATATATATATAATATATAAATTTTATCATTGAATAATAAAAAAAAATATTATTTAACCTGAATTAAAATGACTGAATTATATTATCTTTGTTTTTTATTTTAATTTAATTACTCTATTATTAATTAACTATATATATATATATATATATATTATATAAAAATTAAAATATGATGATATAAAGTTGTTTTAAATTTTTGACATTTTTAAATTGGGTATATTTTTTAAATTTATTAAAATGTCTTTTTTATTTATTATGTTTAAAAGATTCATTTTTATTATGTGATATTAATAAAAAATAACGATGCTCTGTGCAAGTCGAATCATGTTGCACATAATTAAATAACAATTGCCAAACAAAGAATATAATATTTTTTTAAATTCTTATATTTAAATATCATTTCAATTAAATAATTTATTCTAAAAGGTCTCATTTTAATTAATTTAATAAAATATTTAAATCACCATTCAATTTTTTATTAATAGGCTTCTTTTTTTATTTTTAATTTTTAATAAATTCTCTTTTTTTGATATGATATTAATAAAAAATAATATTAAATTGTATATATAAATATAAAAATTAGAATATTTGAATTTTTTTAAATTTTAACACATGTAATCAATCATATGCATTAAGAATGGAAAATTTTTAAAATCAACTTGCTATTAAATTCAGAAAAAAAATACTGATATATAGAATATATAGACTATTCGAATATAATTTAAAACTCTTTCTCTCCTTCTATTTTAAATTAAAAAAACGGAGTTTTAAGAAATTTAGATGCCATATGCAACATGGGTGGGTAAATGAATTGGGCTGGAAGAGGAGGCAATTTATAATTTTCTTCTAATTCAGATTTAGGACAAATCGTACAACATTATATCAAATCTCGCTAAGAACATTCAATATTTTTGTACACAAAATATTCAGAGTATTGGCTAAGCGTATCACTCACAATCAGTTTATATTGAAATTTATATAAATTAACAAAGTAAAAATTTTTATTTGTTTAAATTTTATTATAATGAATCAAAAAAAATTAAATATATAGATCACATGATTAAGAGAAGCAAAAAACTTGACAGAAAATAACTGTTGGATGGAGGTCGGACATGACAGAAACTGTAAGCGAAATCTTCATATTGCGACGAATAATTTTCAAATCCCCTAGCACCACAGAATTTAAGTTTCTTTTAAGGAAAATAACTATGATCTAAAAAAATTAATAAATGAACTTAATAATAAAAAAACAAATAAATCAATTAATTTAAATTAATACTATTAATGAATGTATATATTGGTCATTTATCTATAGTTTTATACCGTTAATTTTTATAAATTGTCTCAAGTCTCTATTTTTGCATTTTCTCAAGTTTCATTATAATTAAAAATATTCAATAATAATCTAGCAATGAAAATAAAATACCAAAATGTAATGATCAAGAAATATTATACTCTATTATAACATATACAATACTTATAAACTATAGGCGGAGGAAATATGAGGAGATATCATTGCGGGTTCAGGCCAAATCGACCAACATTAATTAAGATATTTTCATTATGACAGATATTAGGAACAAAACCGCGAATTCAATATTTCTGTTCACTAATTATTTGTAGACTTTAGTAAAACATACGCATAACTCAATAGATCCGGATAAACTTTTTCAAATTTTCAATCTTCAAATTTCTCTTGAAGGTAGTAAAGAAAGAATAAGATGCGGAAATCAATTGTAAAATATTAGGTTACTCAGACGACTTAAATATAATAGGAGATTCGGCAATTGCAATTACAGATAGCGAGGAAAATTTAATGGAGGTTTGAAATTAATAGTGATAAGAAAAAATATTTAGTAACAAAGAGGAAGAGTATTAACATACAAAATCTTAAGATACAAAATGTAGAATTTGAATATGTAGAAAAATTGAATGTAATCACGAAGGATAATAATATTTGAGAAGAATTTAAATCGGGGTTGCAATCGGGAAACGCCTGTTATCTGCAATAAAAAGGCTTATCTCTTCAAAATTATTATCAAAGGGAATATATAAAAAGATTATTTTGCCTGTTGCATTATATGGGTGGGAGGCATGGTCTATGACCCTTGGAGATGAGAGTAGATTCAGAGTATTTGAGAATAGGATTCTTCCCTGCATTTATTGGCCAAAGAAAGATGAGGTCACCGGGTATGAGGGAGACTGTATAACAAGAAATTGCATGGCCTCTCTGCATCTTCAGAAATAGTTAGGGTTATAAAAGGGAAAAAGCTGCGATAGGCAGGGCACGTGGCAAGAATGGGAGAGGAAAAAGATATTGGTGGGAAGACCGATTGGAAAACGTCCGCTTGGAAAACCAATGACGCGTAGGAAGGGACGTAAGAGAGATGGAATAAGGGCTCAGGATAGGGACACTTGGAGAAATGTGGTTGTTGCGGCTAAGAACTTTAGAGTATCTTTGAGCCACATAGGTAGATAGATATAACATATACAATAATAATATATATAATTAATATAGTGATTAAATTAAAATATATTTTTTAAATAAGAACACAAAAAGAAATGAATGTTTTATGTAATATACTGATTGAAACAAAATGGATGAAAACCTTTTAATACTTTCAACCACCAAATACTATGTACAACTCGGGGGTACAGGGGGCGGAGCCCCCGTCTAGGTGTGAAGAGCGCCGAAGGCGCTCTGAGCAGCTAGTTTAAAATAATATTATACAATAAAAATATATTGAAATTCGAATTATCTTATTTATTTATTTTATAAATAATAATAATAATTTAAGAGAAAAAAAAAAAAACGAAAAAATGAATCTAGGATTTCCATGAAGGTCTGCTTACTCCAAATCAAATTATTTCCAAATCTAAACTGTGTATGTTTGTATGTATCAATGAGATTGGTATCCTTTTTGGCTCTGCGTCTTCTCCTTTCAAAGAAAACACTGCAAGAGGATGTGATCTGATGGGTTACGGTTCTATAATATTGGCAGATAGAATCGAATGAATGTTGTGTTGTACCTTGCACCTATCTACCTATACATAATAGCTACATATATTTTAGTAGTAGGTATATTTTATTCCTCTCTCTCTCTCTCTCTCTCTCTTGGTATATATATATATATATATATATGTGTGTTATTGATTTCTCTTAAAATTATTATTAATCTAAATAAATAAATAAATAAATAAATAAATAAATAATTAGATAAATAACTTTTAGGAGATAATCAAATTTATTAATTTAAAATAATATTATACTTTATTTATTGATTTTGATAGCGAATAAATTAAATTGCTATTATATTAATAGAAGTTTTATATATATATATATAATAGATTGCGTGGGTAGGTGACGAAGGAAGGGCAAAGGAAAAGAGATGGGATAAACGATCTGTACGATATGAGCCAAAGTTAACCTTTCCAATGATTACAAATTTTAAATAATAATAATTAATACTTACACTTACACTCGTACAAAAGAGAATGAAATGAAGGCATGCAGGCATGCATCTTCATGCTGTGGGGCCAAGGCTAAAATTGTTGTCTACACTTCAACTTCCAAAGGGCAAAAATAAATTGATTTCCAAATTTTATTTTAAAATATAAATTTTAAATTAATATTTTTATCAATGATTATTAATAACTAGTCAAACGGTGTTTGCAATTTCGGTTAAATGAAAATGAGTTTATCGTGAAGTTGTTTGAAAACAATATTTTTCATAACCCAATGATAATTTATAAGTATTTATTTTGTCGATAAGTTTATGTTCAAGATTGGCATTTGTTGGTTGCACTAATCTGTCAGCTGTTGCTTGTGTGGAATCTATGCGTATTTTTTTGACATAACCGTTTTGTCGGTTTTAATGTAAGTCTTTCCTCTATTCAAGCGTCTTTTTATTATTTATAACGTTTTTCTCAACTTCACTTGGCGTCTGTCTGTCTGTCTGTCTGTTTGTCCATTTGACAAATTGAAATCGATTTTTCATCATCTTTAAATTAATTAGAGATTAATTACTTTTAGTAACTAACTCCTTTTGTATTGCTCCGATTAATTTTTTTTTCAACGGATTCTAAAGCATAAATATTGATTTCAAGATAGTAATTAAGAATATTTTATAGCATTAAAATTAATGATGAATTATTATTAATCAGTTGTAGCGCCAGTGAAGAGGGGCCTCCAATGGCTTAGAAAAAAGATCCTTTTTACCGACCGATGATAGTAAGGGAGGTATTGTTTTCACACCAAATTTCACATGTGGAGATTTTTACATATCTCCACGAATCATGCATTTTCTAAACAGAAAAAAGTATTTTTAGCATGATGTCTGTCCGTCCGTCTGTCCGTCCGTCTGTCCGTCCGTATAGATGTGTACAGCCTGAACGGCTCAACCGATTTTGATGAAATTTGGTATATTTACTTAATCCATCAGTGGGATGAATTGATCAACTTTTGGTGCAATTCCGGAAACCGGAAGTGGTAGTATTAGCGATCGACGATAGGAAGGAAAGGGTTATTTTCACACCAAAGGAGATTTTTTTATATATCACCACGAATCATGCACTTTGTATTGGTTTTATCCTCGAGAAAAATCATATTTATTAGTTTTTTCTTGATTTAAAATTATATGACGTCATCCAGCCATTCATGACGTCACAGCCTGGTCTTGCATATATATTATAAATAAAATAAAATTAAAAATGTTTATATTTATTATTTATGTATCCATATCTGTTTTTTATTACATTAATAGATATATGAAAATTATTTGAAATTGTTTCTGTAGCTCGAAATTAATTTATTTCAAACCGTCGGTCGGTTCGGACCTGGCCACAGGTCAACTTATTTTTATTTATGTCCCCGAGAGAAAAGAAAAACAATAGAATAAAACCTTTTTTTTATGAAGACAATATGAGTACAATATCCTATATTATAAATGTATAGGTACATTTATGAAAATCTCATATTAATAAAAATCATTTATTTATAAATCTAATATAATATTATTATTATTATTATTATTATTATTATTATTAAACAATAACATTTACTTAACATAAATGCATCAAATCAACTTTAGAAGATTTAAATGTTTATGTTACACTGTTTTAAAAATTGTTTTATATTAGTTAGATGGCGTCTCCATTATTCTCAATGCACTGAGTTAAGCGAATTCTCAAGTTTTGTGTAACTCTTTCTAGTATATCGATGGCAATGTTGTTCTTCAGATCAACCAGGGTCCTAGGACGATGGTTGTAAACAATTGATTTAAGAGAGATAGCCCCACCGTGTTGGCTGGCCATTGCAGATCACCCCTCAACGAGATGATGTCCACGTGGGAAGTTTTACTTATTTATTTATTAAGTAGGGTACTTTTATTGTTTATCTTTTTATTCATTCATTCATTCATTTCTAAAATTATCTGAATATCGATTAATTTAAAATATTATAGAAAATTTTATATGTTTCTCCTATGAAAAAAATTCTAAAATAAATTCTCTTTTTTTTTAAATTGATTCAATTTATTATATATATTTACATAATAGACATAATATATTATAGATACACAAGTATACCATCTATTTACAATGTATATGAGTATCTAGAAATATATGTATATCTATAAATTAATTAATAATTATTAATGTAAGTAAAAAATAATACGTATTACATAAAGAGAATAATGATAAAGATAATTGGACTTTCAATTTTAGGATTCCGTTGTTATCGTGGAGATGGAATCATGCCGATTGGAAAGGTCACGGACATTTCAAGTGAAAGTGATGAGAGATTACTAATATTATTATTATTATTATTATTATTATTATTATTATCTCTTTCTCTCTTTGTTCTTCTTTTTCTTCATTCTCATTTAATATTATTATTATTATTTATTTTTGATAAATCATAAAATACTCGTTAATTTTAAATGCTGATTAATAAATTGTGTATTGAATTCTTTATTCTTTACACATATTAAAAAAATATATATATATTAAATTATTTTGAAATATGTAGAGGTAGATTCGTCAAATTTATATTTGTTTGTTGACTTGTGCATCTCTTGATGTATTGAATCTTATATATCTACTACTACATAGAATTATTATTTAATGTGAAATCTAACAAAGTGAACTTGGTGCTGTTCAATTTGAATAGTTTTCAATTATCATATTTCAATTTAAATATATTCATGTTTAAAAATAAAATTTTATTAATGGAAGCAAATAATACATCATTTTTCCTCCCTCTCTCTCTCTCTCTCTCTCTCTCTCTCTCCTTTACACTTTTATTCTATTCTATTTTATTCTTTATAAATATACCATATCGATATATACATATAAATAACAACAACTTTCTATTTCGAATAAGGAAAAGTAAAAAGAAAAAATGTTTGTAATTTTTTCAATAATACTTCTTCAATTAAAACTATCAATATTAATAATAATAATTAAATTTTAAATAACATAATATAAGTCAAGGAAATATAAAGATAATAATAATAATAATAATAATAATAATAATAATAATAATAATTACACAACTCAAAGGACGCAATCTCCATGCAGGATACATAGATTACAAGAAAGCTTTTGATAGACGAGATCCGGTTAGGATATCTCATTTACTGTTCATGGACGATCTCAAACTGTACGCAGAAAACCCTAAAAGCCTTCATTCTTTAATTTCAACCGTAAGCGAGTTCAGCGAAGACATCGGTATGACATTTGGTTTGGATAAGTGTGCAATCATCAACATCAAAAGAGGGAAAAGTGAAATCACGGAAGAGTCAATACATGGGATCGAGGAATTAAAACACCAAGAAAATTATAAGTATCTGGGAATGTTACAAAATGCTAAAATCGACCATAGCCAACTAAAAAAATCATTTTCAGAACTATATAAAAAAAGAGTAACAAAATGCCTAAACACCAAACTATCAGGTAAAAATACAATAATTGCCATCAACACCTGGGCTGTACCCATTTTAACATATTCCTTTGGAATACTTAAGTGGTCTGATACCGATTTAAACGGTCTCGACAGGTGCACTAGAAGGTTACTCACAAAATTTCGCTCGTTGCATACTAACTCCTCTGTGGTCCGGTTATATTTACCCCGGAAAGATGGTGGTAGAGGTTTAACAAACATCTTCGACCTCTGTAGATCCCAAGAAAACAGCATGAAAAACAAACTACTCTCATCGGAAGACATCCTTATTCGGTCGGTCAGGGGAATGGACAAAGGATATACACCCCTAAACCTAAGTAAACAAAATCAAGAAACCCAACCCCGTGAAATGGACTCTTGGCGTGACAAAGTCTTGCATGGGAAGTTCCCTAAATTGCTTGAAGATCCCTATATCGACAAAACTGCATCCCTCCAATGGATCACTGATGGCGATCTGTTCCCCGAGACCGAAGGATTTATGTGTGCCATCCAAGATCGAGTAATTAAGACGAAAAACTATGAGAAACATGTCCTGAAAAACAGTGTTGAAGACCGGTGTAGAAAGTGTGGTAAGGTTGGCGAATCCATAGAACACCTAATGGCAGGATGTCCAGCCCTTGCTGAAAATGCATATTTATCAAGGCATAACCAATTGGCAAAATTGATACACCAATATCTAGGATTTAAAAATGGACTTCTTGACCCCAAAATAACACCCCCCTATTATAAATATACACCGGTGCCTGTGGTGGAGAATAGAGATGCGATCATGTACTGGGACAGACCAGTATTGACGGATCTCAAACTGTAAACTTCAACCGGCCAGATATCCTCCTGATCGGTAAAAACACCAAAAAAGCCTTACTGATTGACATAGCGGTTCCTCTCTCAACGAATATAAAAAAAAACGGAAACCGAAAAAGTGATCAAATATGAGGAACTGGCTGTCCAAATCAAAAAAATATGGAAATTAGATGAGGTGAGGATACTCCCGATAGTCATCTCCGCAGAGGGCATTGTGTCTAACAAGCTAAAAAGGATAATCGAGGAACTGGACCTGCCTGCCAACATCATAAGGATAGGCCAAAGAGCAGTTATGCTCCAGACATGCCATATTGTCCGGAAGTTCCTCGGATGAAAATTGTTATTATCCAAGGCGTATGGGTTAGGGTGAACTCCCTCTCCGTATCGGCCGAACCTAGCCCAGGAAAAAGAAAGCTGAAAGGGCAGGTGAAACTTTACCGGCACCTAGTGCCGAGTAAGTGTAACAGCTCGGAAAATAATAATAATAATAATAATAATAATAATAATAACTGGTGGTTGCAGTGCACTAGCGAGCGGATAATGTCTACACCACTTGTAGACATAACCAAGTGGCAAAAAAAAATCCTCCACATACAAATTTCCCTTAAGTGCAACCTTATTACTCTATCCCGGAACCCTATTACAAATACTCACCTCTCCCACGGTCTTAGAATCCGATTCCTATGTGCTCTCTGTACGCTGTACTGGGGGATTGTCCCATAATAACCGACCATAATAAATCTATTGATTACAAGCGCCCTCACCTTCTCTTGATTGATAAAAAAAGAGAAAAAGGCAACAATAATAGAGGTGGGCATCCCTTTGTCCCACAACGTCTCAAAAACCGAGAAGGAGAAATATTACAAATATCAAAATCTTGCTATGGAGCAATGGAGCTTGAAATCTCTGTGGAAGCTGACAAGTGTGAGGATAGTTCCAATAGTGATGTCGCTAGAGGGAGTATCTCCAGTGAAATTTAAAGATAATTTAAAGGTATTCGGACTATCGGATAAACTTTCCATCATTATCCAGAAAGCAGTTATTCTACAAACTTGTTATATTCTTAGGAAAAAGTCCTAACGCCATAAAGGAAATAAAATATAAAGGTTGTTGTGGATTAGGGTGAATTCCCTTTCCATCGACAACCGTGAGCCTAATTCTCAAAAAAGAATTGACTGACACTAGAGAGTGTTGACGATTTCTGAGGAAAATAATAATAATAATAGTAATAATAATAATTTATCATTTTTTTAAATACTTAAGAACATTTTAAGAGTGACTTTTTTTTGAATGTATTGAATGTATTGAATGTATTGTATATAGATACCGATATGAAAGGGAATAAAATAAATGATTAATTATATATGTAAATAATTACATATATTATATTGTATTATAAAACCTGGTACTTAAAAAAACATATTTTTTATTAACTGTGAATATTGTTTTAAGAATATTACGGGTTTATCTCGGATTATTCTAATAATAATAATAATAAATTCGCTAAGGCCTCCATTATCAAAGACCTTCATTCTACTACTCCTTCATTTTACACTGCCGGCCAAAACAAAGCAGAATCTTTTATAAAAAATAATTAATAAAATTTTGATTATTTTGAAAATATTACTATAAATATTATTATAATTTTCTAATGTGATATTCGTACAATTAAAATTCTTAATAAGAGTGTGACATGAATTTAAAACAATTTATTGAAAAATGATGATTTGTAAGGAGAGACTTGCCCCACGATCGGTGACAGTCAAAGTTTAAGGTCTAAGGAGACAAGTTCCACGATGGATGCGCGCATATGTAAAAAGGGGTGAGAGGGGGGGGGGGGTGATGGAGGAGGAAATGGAAACTAGAGAAAGAAAGTCTATGTGAGTGGCAGCGAATTTTTCTAAATTATCAAAAGGAAGGAAGGAAGGAAATAAGGAGAATGGAATCGATGAAAAAAGAAGAGGAAAGATGATGATTAATAATAAAGGGGAAGTAAAAAAAACTGAAACAATATCTTTATAATTATCGAAATTATATTTAGAATAGCTACACACTAGGATTACTATAATTACATTACAACTATAATAGTATTATATTAATTTCACAAGATGATATCAGAAAGGGAAATTATCGTTTACAAATTAATTGTATGCGTCCGCATATCAGAAGACTGACTTGTGTCCCTCTTTCCCTCTTTGGATTGATCTTGTCACTTGTGTCCCTCTTTCCTTCTTGACTTTATGTAAGTGAGTAGTGGAGTAGGTAATCGTTTTACTATGTATTAATTAATATATTGGTAGAGAAAGGCTGGCCGGATATATTAATAACAAAAAATAAAAGAGAGAGAGAGAGAGAGAGATACCTCTTATAAATTAAAATAAAATTAAAAATATTTATGTTATATTTATTCCATATCTGTTTTTTATTACATTAATAGATCAGTATATTAAAATTATTTGAAATTGTTTCTGCAGCTAGAAATTAATTTATTTCAAACCGTCGGTCGGTTCGGACCTGGCCACAGGTCAACTTATTATTATTGTATAATCTTTGAATTCCTGACTTTCTTTTGTTAATCTTGTTAAAATCCATTATTTAATTGTTGAATTGTTTAAAAGTCGAAACACATCAAAAGGCTTTGCATTCATGGAAGTGGGGCACAGCTACAGATTGTTTTTCGAGAACTCGACAGATACCAGAGGGGATCACAATCAGGGATGGTCAGAGATGTTCAACGAACAAAGATGACCGTTTTATCCAAATGCTCAGCGATACAAGCAAGGAATCGTCTTCCTTGTAATGATTGCTCGAAAGCTCACCCTTAATTTAATAGTTAAGCTCTGATCGCAAGAAAATATGCCACATGCTCCATTTTAATTTGAATAACAGTAAGTAAGTAAGTAAGTAAGTAATGTCCAAGAAGAATGGGAAACGATAGAAACTCAGGATGACAAGAAGAATTGCACCAGTGTAATTGTGAATGGTCAATAAATAAATAAACTTAATTAAGTCATCATTGATTTTTAAATAAAATGTTTTAAATTGATGTTCCAACTTCTTACAAACATACATATTATTACTTATTACTTAATATTACAAGTTTATATTCTCCATTTCATTGCATTATAAAATTATATTTTATCAAGTATTTTTAAAGAAATCAAAGGGTTGTATGTGTATTTTTATCTTATAATCAATCACCTCTGCTGTCTCTATTATATCTAATCTATTATCTCCATCAGGGGCAGTTTAAATAAATAAATAAGTAAATTCAATTCATTTATTAATTATTAGAAATAATAAATAAATTAAAAAATTGAATTATTTTTAACATCATCAGAGTAAATAATAACAATTATTCAAATAAATGAATAAATAAAGAAGATTTAGATTTAAAACGGAATAATAATTTATTCAATGGATTGCGCCACTGGCATTCAGGAAGTTAAATTGAAAAGTAAAAAAAAAAAAAAAAAAAAAAAATCATAAGATGATAAATAAGCGATTAATTTAAAAAAAAAAAAAAAACAACAACTTGACGTCAATGTGCCTCTGGAATGCAATCGATATGAAAGAAGAAAGTATTTCTATTTCTATTTCTATCCCACCCTCCATCGCCATCTCTCCTTTCCAATTTTACCTCCTAGCCACCTACAAACAAACACACACATTCTATCAAGTATATCTACATATAAATTAAAATGATGTATTCCAATTATCCAAAAACCCTCTGATTTTTGTACATCCTATTGCCTATGCAAGCGCAAAGTCAACGCCTATTGGTCAAGTTGGTTCTATCCATTAGATCTCCTATGATTAGCAGATCAGTTCCTAACAACCTTTACCATGATTTTCTTCATCTTTTTATCAAGTAGCTACTCAATTTGGATCACGAACGTATGTGGAGTCGTTAGTTAGTTAGTTAGTTTAAATTTCTAATGAGATGAGGACGTTAAGTACTGTCGAAATGATTCATTTTTCTTTTTTTTTTTTTTTTCATGGACTTTTCATCGACAAATCAATCAGCCCCTTATATATATATACACTAAATTTCATTTGCAATGTCTACATTTATTTATTTATTTATTTATTTATTTATGTATGTTTAGAGTTCACCGGCGGATACAATTTATCGTACAGAGAGTGGACTAAGAACCGATTGGTGGAATACAACCAGGAGACCTTCTACAAGCCGATGGCGACTTCTTAAATGGTCATTGATGATCCTTGCTATTTGCTTAGTACTTGGCATTGTCATCTATTTTTTACTTATTGGTAATTATTATGTATAAGCATTTGCACATTCGTAACAACTTAAAATGCAAACTTTAATCCCTTTTGCTAGGTTAGTCTTGTTTCCTACCGCAATCTAAGCTCAAAAATTTGTTTGCAATATGATAAATTATAATAAATTTTTGATATTTCAAAAATTAAAAAATAAATAAAAGTATAAGTAGGTATACGATCCTATCTAAATATAAGTATATATAAGAGGTATACATTATTTATCTTTTTATCTAATATATTTATGAGAGAATTGAAGTAATGAAAAAAAAGGAAGAGAAATATAAGATTAAATAATACCTACTATATAATTTATATGATTTATCATTGAATTTATCAGATTAAAATAATAAATAAAACTCACACAATATAATTTCCGCTTTTCATTTTTTTTTTTTTCTCGTGTAACTTTTATTTTCTTTAAAATTAGTTACATCTCATTTAGAGAGAAAGATTGAGAGAGAGAGAGAGAGAGAGAGAATTAAACAAAGATATAATGACATACTATAGGATATATTATTATTCAATATAAATATAATAAATATATATAGTTGACAATATTTGCTTATTTTCACATAATTAAAAAAAAATACAATAAAATAAGATTCGTTCGTTAGGATAAGAAAACATTTTTAAATCAATATAAATAATATTTAAGAAAATAAAATTATAAATCCTTTTCATTGATATAAGAAATGAAATCGAAGATAATACATAGAACTACCGAATATGTAAATGAGATTCACTTTTCATTGATAAATTACAATATAATTATGATATATAATATTATGAGAATAGTTATTATTATTATTATTAAGATTAAAATTGATTTTTTTTTTGTTTTAAATCTTAGAAACAAGATACCTGAAACCTCTGACTAAAAAAGTACTGAATTACTTATTGATGACTATGCATCAGTTTTGTTTTTAATTTTTTTACTTTCCCGCATACTTCGTATAAGGGAAGTATTGGAATCGTCAAAAATTTCGACTTCGAGATTTCGATAGATCTTGACGTTTTAGACCTCCCTGAGTCGGAAAATACCATTTTTCGAATTATGTCTGTGTGTGTGTATGTATGTATGTATGTATGTATGTAATGCCTGTAAGCAAATTTACTTAAAAACTAATCAAGCTAGGACTTCGAAATTTGGTACACCGATATTATTCACAGTTTGTAGATTTCTATCAAAATTTCGTCAAAATCGGTCAACCGGAAGTGGTACTTTACCTACACTGGTTGCGTTTACCTTTCAAGTAAAGGACCAGTTTGCTTCAAGATATTTGCTTCATATTTTGTATATAGATTTAAAAATATGAAAAAAATTGAGATACCAAATTTCATCATGATCTGACTACCGGAAGTGACATTTTACCTAAACAAGTAGCGTTTACCTTTTTTAGTAAAGTTACAGTTTACTTCCAGATATTTTACATTTAAAATATCAGTTAACCGGGAGTAGCAATTTATTCTATATATATATATATATATATATATATATATATATAAATGTTACCAAATATCAAATTTGACATCAATAAACTAATACGAACTGGCTTTTTATCAATACCAAGTTTACACATTCTAAATATTCATTCACAACTCTTTATACCTATTTATATGCGGGAAAGTCTAGGGGATGACAGTCCCGCTTTTTTAAATATGTAAATGTAAGTCGTTAGAAAAAATCATTGATTCTTTATTTAATTATATCTTATCTTATTATGCTAGCTAAAATTGTTTGTATGTATCTATCTATATATATATATAGCCATGGGTTCTCAAAAACCGCTCTAACGATTTTTTTCAAATTCACACTAGATATAGTATTTATAAAGAAAAATTAAGTTTTATTGATCACATCTCTGGAAAAGTACATCTTCATTATTTATTTCTTAATTTAAAATTATATATGGATGAGGTCACATGACATCCATTTTTATTACCGACCGACGATAGTAAGGGAGGTATTGTTTTCACACCAAATTTCACATGTGGAACGGCCTGAACGGCTCAACGGATTTTGATGAAATTTGGTATATTTACTTAATGCATCAGTAGGATGAATGGATCAACTTTTGGTGAATATCCGGAAACCAAAAGTGGTAGTATTAGATATCGACGATAGGAAGGGAAGGGTTATTTTCACACCAAATTTCACATGAGAAAAATTTTTAAATATCACCACTAATCATGCACTTTGTATTGGTTTTATCCTCGAGAAAAATCATTTTTATTAGTTTTTTTCTTGATTTAAAATTATATGACGTCATCTAGCCATTCATGACGTCACAGCCTGGTCTAACATATATATATTATAAATAAAATAAAATTAAAAATGTTTATATTTATTATTTATGTATGCCTATCTGTTTTTTATTACATTAATAGATATATTAAAATTATATGAAATTGTTTCTGTAGCTGGAAATTAATTTACTTCAAACCGTCGGTCGGTTCGGACCTGGCCACAGGTCAGGTCAACTTATTTTTTAACTGAAATATAACTCGCGTGAGCGTGACAAACACCATGAAGCTAGCGCACATTACGTCTGCTTTCAAATTTCTTATAACAGAGCGCGAAATTTGAATTGTCATTAGAACTGTTTTATAAATTGTTATCTCTAACATAAAATATATATTTATTATGTGAAGTTCATTTCGTATAATTTTGATTATAAATGTATATACGAAATGAAAAATGAAAAATTATTTTAAACAAATTTGTAACTTATATATATATATATATATATATATATATATATACAAATTTGTTTAAAATATTGCAATACGAGCTGTTTTATAATTTTTCATTTTTCATTTCGTATATACATTTATAATCAAAATTATACGAAATGAACTTCACATAATAAATATATATTTTATGTTAGAGATAACAATTTATAAAACAGTTCTAATGACAATTCAAATAAAATATGTTTAAAATAATATATAAGTTATATATATATATATATATACATGCATATATGAAATTTATTTATTTTATATGAAATTCATCTTTCTCGTGAAATAGCGCGAATTTCGTCTGTTTTAAAATTTCTTACGCAGAAGTTTTCACTTCTGTCGGCCAGTCCCACGACTGCCAATTTTGCTTTTTTAATTCCGAAAAGCTGCAAAGCACATTTTTTTGTCTTTAGTTTGTTTTATAACCACTTGGGGCGCTAAACAGTTTTTCAAAAATTAACTATAGAAAAAATATATATGTACCTATATATTATATATTTATGTATTATTGAGGAGCACAAGTTCATTCATTTTAATCAGATTGATGCAAATGTGTAACATTTAATAATTGTAATAAATAATTAAAGAATTGTATATCAATATTTTTTAAAGGGTAGAGCGAGAGCTCGGTGTCCCAGGTATTAATATTACCAGCCAAATACAATAATAATGAATCATTTTTTTACCGACCGACGATAGTAAGGGAGGTATTGTTTTCACACCAAATTTCACATGTGGAGATTTTTACATATCTCCACGAATCATGCATTTTCTTAACAGAAAAAAGTATTTTTAGCATGATGTCTGTCCGTCTGTCCGTCCGTCCGTCTGTCCGTCCGTATAGATGTGTACAGCCTGAACGGCTTAACGGATTTTGATGAAATTTGGTATATTTACTTAATGCATCAGTGGGATGAATGGATCAACTTTTGGTGCAAATCCGGAAACCGGAAGTGGTAGTATTAGCGATCGACGATAAGAAGGTAAGGGTTATTTTCGCACCAAATTTCACATAAGGAGATTTTTTTACATATCACCACGAATGTATTGATTTTATCCTCGGGAAAAATCATCTTCATTATGTTTTTCTTAATTTAAAATTATATGACGTCACCCAGCCCTTCATGACGTCACAGCCTCGGGTAACGCCGGCAACGCCGGCTACTTCAGCTATATATTATAAATAAAATAAAATTAAAAATATTTATGTTATATCCATTTCTGTTTTTTATTACATTAATAGATATATGAAAATTATTTGAAATTGTTTCTGTAGCTGGAAATTAATTTATTTCAAACCGTCGGTCGGTTCGGACCTGGCCACAGGTCAACTTATTTAACTTAAGTACCGAGCCGAGGCTCGGGGTCCCGGTACTTTTATATTATACAAGTATATTTTAAATTTTTATTTTTCTTCTTCTTCTTCTTGTTCATCAGTAAGATATAATAAAATGAAGAATAGATTTTATTATTGGGGTAAATTGGCACACAAGAAAAGAGATAAAAAGGGTGAAAAAATTGTCTTAATTCTTACTATTTATATTTACATATCTACATATATTAATATTTTATTACATAAATTTAATATAATATAATAATATAATAGATATTTTTACCGACCGACGATAGTAAGGGAGGTATTGTTTTCACACCAAATTTCACATGTGGAGATTTTTACATATCTCCACGAATCATGCATTTTCTTAACAGAAAAAAGTATTTTTAGCATGATGTCTGTCCGTCTGTCCGTCTGTCTGTCCGTCTGTCCGTCCGTATAGATGTGTACAGCCTGAACGGCTGAACGGATTTTGATGAAATTTTGTATATTTACTTAATGCATCAGTGGGATGAATTGATCAACTTTTGGTGCAAATCCGTGAACCGGAAGTGGTAGTATTAGCGATCGACGATAGGAAGGGAAGGGTTATTTTCACACCAAATTTCACATGAGGAGATTTTTTTATATATCACCACGAATCATGCACTTTGTATTGGTTTTATCCTCGAGAAAAATCATATTTATTAGTTTTTTCTTGATTTAAAATTATATGACGTCATCCAGGCATTCATGACGTCACAGCCTGGTCTTACATATAAATATATACATATAATATAAATAAAATAAAATTAAAAATATTTATGTTATATGCCTATATGTTTTTTATTACATTAATAGATATATTAAAATTATTTGAAATTGTTTCTATAGCTGGAAATTAATTTACTTCAAACCGTCGGTCGGTTCGGACCTGGCCACAGGTCAACTTATTTTTTTAAAGAATAATACAAAAATTGATTTTGATTGTTTTTTGTTTTTGTTTTTGTTTTTTCTATTTAGATATGCAAACATTAAATGAAAATGATAGGTCGATTGTAAAAAATCGTCAAAATGTTATTAATGGGGAGGGTCAAGTGTGGTTGGAGGATGAACGAAAGAGGATCGAAAATGTAGTGACCGTGGATGGAGATGTCCTCCTTGACCTCGCTGGAGTGACCTATCAAAGAGAATTGGAATTGAAAACAAAAAATAAGAAAAAGGAACAACAGGACAGGGAGACTGAAGCAATGCAAGGTAAAATTAAATAAATTAATTAATTTCTCAAAATGATTATCAAATATTATTTGGTTATTTTATTTTATTTTATTTTATATAGATTTAGAAATGTCAATTAGTCCAGAGAATCGTTCACGTGATTTTTTAACAATTTTACCAGCACCATCCGATTCAGACGGTGTAACATTTGCAGCGACAAATTCTCCAATTAATAGTAGAACATCAACAAGTGGTAGACGTACAATCCTCTATCGGAATTATAAACCAATACAGCCAACATTGCCATCGAATATTGGACAAAAAGAGCCGGCACCTGTTTATGAAAATTTCAATGAAAAACAAGACGACAACATACACCCTTCAACAAATATTAATAATAATAATAATAATAATAATAATAATAATAAACATTTTATACAAAATCTAACAGATATAGAAAGTAAGTTTTTTTTTTTTTTTTTTTTGTTAATATTTCATTATTCTCAAATATTAAGAAAATTGTAATATGTAATTGTAATTGTTTGTTTATTTTCTAGTGGCATGTTTTTCGCCACGTCTATCGATGTGTCGTGGTGTATTACCATACGATTTAACAACACTACCACGAGCTGATCTTGTACCGGGTGCTGCAACACAGAATCAATTGGAACAGGCAATGCCCTACTATGAAATGGTCCTTGAATCTGGATGTAGTGCTCGTGCCCGGCAATTTCTTTGTTCCTTATTGGAGCCTGCTTGTCAACCACCTGGAAAAGGTGTTCTTCCTCCATGCAGAAAACCATGTAAAGGTAAACTTTACTTTACTACTACTACTACTACTACTTTATTTATTTTTGGTGGAAATATCATCCGTTGCATCATCGTAGAAAATAAACAAAGTCACTTTCTCTCTCTGTTCCTATATCCATCCATCCATCTTTAAAACTACTACTTTTTTTTTTTTTTTAATTGATAGAGTAATTGAAGAGGAAGGTTTATAGTGTATGTATAATAACAACATAATAACATCCATTATAATAGTGAATAGTGAAGAAATACTGTTATTTTTATTTTTGAGGTTTCTAATGTGACATTTTACAAACGCAGGCTGAACCCTACGAGAATTAATCAAAATAATGTATCAAGTATTGTCTAAGGTCTACAGAAAACTCCGCGATGCTATATGTCTGTCTATCTCTTATGGACATTTTTTTTGTTTTTTGTCATTTACTTTTTACGACAAATAATGGTTAATTTTCGAAACGATTTTAACCAATACAGCATTAATCCTTATCTTATCCAATGAAATACTTTAACTATATTACATTGTTTTATTTCATTTTATTAATACATCGATATATGGCCCTTTACAGCAGCGGTCGCCAAACTTTTTGACCTCACTGACCAGTTAATTCATAATTTAAATCCCGCGGACCACTAATAGGATTTTTTAAGTGTTAAATATATTTATAAATAAAAATTGTGATCAAAGAATACATAAACATTGAGTTTTTATAACTTATCACTTATAGTTATGAATTGAGTCATGTTTTAATGCATCTTAAAACATAACTTAACATGATGAGTAAGTATATTCCTCATTTTTCTGCGGACCAGCGAAATTTTCTCGCGGACCACCACTTTGGCAACCTCTGCTTTACAGCATATCATTTTAATGAATACTTTCGAAGATATTACAGATTTAAAAATTGCGGGCGGTAGCGGCCGGCCCTGTGCCTATAAAGAATTAATATAATATTTTATTTTTTTTATTTTAAATTCTAATATTCAAATATCATTTTATTTTCAAATTCAATTTATTCTAAAAGTTTTCATTTTAATTAATTTAATATTTTTATCTTAAATTATTTATTTCTTCTTTTCTATAATATGTAGATAATAATATATAAATTTTATCAATGTCTAAAAAAAAAAAAAAAATATTATTTAGTATTTTATGAATTCAAAATAAATTATTTTTAAAACGTCAATTAAAATTATTAAAATTATATTTGTACCTTTGTTTTTGATTTTAATTTAATTACTCATTTATTAATTACTAAATCTATAAATATATAAAAAGGTTTTTGTCTGCCGATTGGTCAGAATTTAAATTTTTTTGCATATCTTCATATCTTCGCGTTTCATAACCTCTAGAATCCAAAAATGAATTTAGAATTTTTCATGTATGTCGTTCTGTCTGTCTGTCTGTCTGTCCGGAAAATTATGACGTTATAGAATCAAAATTGAAATATTAAATTATTATATTTATACATCATATTATGTATAAGTTGTTCTCCTCTCTCTCTCTCATCCCCTCCCCCCCCCCGTATGCACACGCCCACATCTGTTTATAACAAAAATTATGTTATATTTAGAAGGGTTATATCTATTCTCACAATAATATTAAATAAAAGTTATGTTTATCAAATTAAAATAATTTTTCAAACGTCTTTGGGTTCAAAAATATTAAAAGGTTATCATTATCTAGTTTAATATTTAAAAAACAAAAAAGAATGATGTTCTGTAACATTTAATAAATTTAAAAATTGTAGTAATTTAACTTCAAATAGACAAGAAAACCTTCACTTTCCCATTAATTATAATATACTTGTTTAATGTATTAGTAAGTATTATATATATAGAAAAAAAAAACTGTAAAAATTATTTAAACCAAAAATAAATAAATAAATAAATAAATAAAATAAATCTAAAATCATCATCTAGTCATTATTACTAATATTTTGGACTACGATAAAAATTATTACAAAATCAATGTTGATGTTAAATTAAATTCTTCTTGTCTACTTAATAATATGAAGATAAAATTTATTTGAAATGAAGAAAAAAACAAATAAATTTTGCAATAATTTTTTTACCAATTTACATAATAATTATTAGATATGTAAGTATATTTCTTTGCAATTTGGATCTGCTATCTCTATAATAATTAGTATTTGGAATACCGAGCTCTTATAACTTTTAAATTTTTTAATTATTTATTACAATTGTTTAAATGGGTTTTCTAAAAATGACCCATCAAAAATTTATTTTCTAAAATGGTACAAATTAATTAAAATAACTTGATTTGCATTTCATGATGAAAATTACTTTACTTGATAAAATAATATTTTATATTATTATAGATTGTTATAATTAATTAGATGGCTTTAGGTTTATATTTTTGAAATTAGCAATATAGAGAGTTTCAGTGGCGAACCTAGAACTTTTGCCGCCCGGGGCGATCTCCAGTTTGCCGCCCTTTTTATTATAAGTCAATCAAATAGTGGTATTTATAAATTAATGCACATAAATAATTTATTAAGTTATTTAATCAATACACAGAGTAAATTTTTTTACACATATTTGTATGCACTCGTATATATATAAACATATTAATATAATATTTACTCTTCTAGCTTTCATACTAGAAAAATCGTGTATAATAATGCTCTCAAAATTTATATTTATATTTTTTCCGCCGGCCCTGCTTGTCAAAAGAAAAATCGATGATTTAAAAAAATATTGGTATATCACTTCAAAGTAATCATATAAACTTTTCAAAAGAAATGACATTTATAAACTGATATCAAAAAATTTTAGTTAGGAAAAATTGCTGAACAAAATCGTAAAGATGCGTTTACGAATTCAACGAATTTTAATGAATACAATAAAATAAAATTATTATCCTGTTCTTGGAATTAGAATTCAAAATTTACACTAAAATGCATTTATATACACCGAGGAATAATATTCGAAATCATATACTTAGTTGATCATAATTTATATAAATCAAATAGTAAACTTATAATAATCATAATAATAATTTATTATTCAAGAAAGAAAAAAAAATAAATATGAAATGAATAAGTTGCTTTTTATAATTATAACTAAATATAAAAAATGCCGCCCCAATATAAGTGCCGCCCGGTGCGGACCGCACCCACCGCACCCCCCTAGGTACGCCACTGGAGAGTTTATACTTATAGACTGTTTCGACCACACAAGGATTACTACTACTACTACTGATAATAATATAAATTCTGAAATTGACATCTGTACTTGTCTATATATTTTAATTAAAAAAAAGGAGGTTATATTTTTTTCTTTTTATATATAAGATAATCAAAAATATATCATTTATATATTACAATAAAAGCTCCTTTTTTATTCGCGCTTCCTTCATTCGTGTTTTCACTATTCGCAGGTTAAAAAAAATTGCTACCCAATTTCTATTTTCGCGGCTAAAAATTTCTTTATTCGCGGATCTAAATAATAAGTACATACATTATAATTAATAAAAGGATTCCAATAGGTATCCTAACCTTTCTTCTTTTCTTTGATAAATGCTTTAAATTTGAATAATAATATAAAAATTAGTAAATTAGATTATAAATTATTATTTATCTTTAACATTTATTTTGCCTAAAATAATAATTATTATTATTATTATTATTATGTGTTGTTATGTTGTTAAATGATATCACTGAGGACTTTACAGCAATCTTGTGTTTTTAACTGTAACTGCAAGAGAAAATTACAAAATTCTTCAAACCATTGCCTATGCCTTAAGATAATTAATCAAAATGTTCAAAAACTTCAATTAAATTGATATTATTATATATTTGTTTTTTTTTTTGTCATCTAGGAACGTATCCCTTATAATCCCATATAAATTTTTTTTGTGAGAGATTAATTAATATATTTCGTCATTTGATTCTAAAATATTATTAAAATCAATAATTTTAATTTTATTTCGAAATTAAATATAAAAAAATATTAATATAATATAAACTAAAAAAGAATGGCAAGAGGTTAATTCAATATGGATGACGTAATTTGTGACGTTATACAAATTTACAAATTTTAAATTGAGGAAATCCTAATAATAGTTGATTTTTCTCGAGGCTGCAACCAATACAGATCGATTTTTATTTATAAGATATTATCTATGTTGTGAATTTCAAAAAAATCCATTGAGCGGTTTAATATCTCAAAAATATACAATATATTATATTTACAATTTTTGCTATATAAGATAAGTATAATAAGTATATAATAAGATAAGATATTATTATCTTCATTTATAGTTTTTATTGTATTAATAAAATAAATTATGATTATGAGGATGATATCTGAGAATGTCGCATTTTGTCAATGAGTATTCTTTATTTTTGTACACCCGTTCACTTTTTTTTCACCTCGTTTTGTTTTGAGTTCCAAATATTCATCATCTGACATATGAGTTTCGATTATTTTGATTTTTTTTTTTTTTTTTTTTTTTTTCTAGATTGGAAAATTATTGTATTGTAATTTTATTGATAATACTGATAATACTTTTCTTTTTTAATCCCTCCACGTGTTTTTTGAATTTGTTACACGTGACTCGTGTACAATCCACGTGTTTTATTTTGCTAGTAGTAATAGTAGTAGTAGTAGTAGTAGTAGTAGATAAATGTTAATGATGGAGAGTAAAAGGTAGAAGTGTTGTTGACTGACTGCATTCCTATCACAATACGCATACACACACACACACACACACACACACACACATTCATATATATATATCTAAATAATATATACTAACAAACAATTTAGTATATATGTATATAAGTTATATACGTAGCTAAGTAAAACATGAAACATGAAACAACAACAGACATTAAATATCCACAATCCATTAAAAAAAAAAAAAAACCCTATTGACGAGGTCATCAATACGTGAATACGAGATTCAAGATATTCAATACAAAGTAAGGATCAAGGTGAAGAATATTTAAATTGGATTGATTATAATGATTGAATATTAAAAGACTTATTGTGATTGATTTATTTATTTATTTACTTATTTTACATTTACTTGAATTTAAATTATGAAAATATACAGCAGCATGTCGGAAATGGTTTGCTAGAGTTAACAATTAAAAATGGTGATATGGGGTTGAGAAAAATCTCTCTCTCTCTCTCTCTCTCTGTGTGTGTGTGTGTGTGTGTGTGTGTGTGTTTTGGTATAGAATTTTACAGCTTGATTGAATCGCTGAAAGTACCGGAATTAATTTTTTAACACGACTACAAATCACGCGCCAGCACGTGACGTGGTGCCATCAACATAAGAGTCAATCACGCACTGATTTAATAAATATTATTTATGGTTCCGCATGGAACCTAAATTCAAATTAAGTTGAATTACCACCCTCTGACTATCTTGATATATTAATTAAATTAAGTAATTATAAATGGTAATGTTAAGTAATTATATAATTCATATTATTAATATTTTTAAGTTATAATTTCATTTATAATTTTTATTGTCATAAATTAATAAGTACCACCCCTCATGAGTGACATTCCCCACCCCCCTTACATATTTCCATAAAAAGAGGAAGGCACCCTCTCAAGGGTTCTTGTTGTTGTTGTTGTTTCTACCTGTTGGTTGTCTTTGCCTGCCTTGTGGCCTTTTGGCCCGTTCAAATTTACAACTTTTTCGCGGTGCAATTTGGGATCGCCGTCGCTGCTACAGAGACTTGAGCTGCCGGCCCTGAGCTCCAGAGTTTGTTCCAAGTGGAGAGGGCAAACCCATTGGTTCCTGAGGGGGACCATTTCTGCCACTTTGGAGCCGTTGGGGTCCAGTTAATCCGTTGGAAACTCGAAGTGGATCAATTGGCAATCAATCTGCAGCAGGGCGATCATCCAAGACACGCGAGACGGCGAATTCCTTTTCCCAAAATCCCCGTGGTCACTTATTCTCCCCTTTGAATTATATTATGTTCTATTTAAGTTGTGATTTATATAATAATATTTAGGTGATCCCCTAAATATAATTAAGCTTTTATTATTATGATAAATTGATTTTAATTCAAATATTGTAAAATTGGATTACAGATTTTATTTAGCGATCATCTTTTCTCCAACCAGAATTTTGTGAATATCTTAAAAATAGACCTTTTTATAGAGTCCACCCAATTTTCAAGGTGCGATAGAAGTGAATCGTATTTTTATTAATCCCTCTTTTTAGCCCTTCGAGCAAAATTAAATAGATATTAAGGATTCATCCCACTTTCGATTTTCAGGAACAATAGTTTTCTTTTAATTATTTAGGCCTTACAAGCCGCTATTAGTTTGTATCAAGCGGATACAATTTATTAATTTTAATTTATAATTAATAATAAATTAAATTTCATTTAAATATAATATTATTATATGTTATTTAATCCAATACAAATTGCGAGACACTACAAAAACTACCTAGCATTAAACCTTATAATAATATAAATAATAATAATATTTTTTTATTTATCGATCATTTTGTGGTCATAGAGATATTTCATTTAATTTAACATTCTCCGCCCCTTCTTCTCTCTTTTTACTATCTTATTACTTAAAATCATTTCACCGTTACATATTCCAGTTGTTTAACAGCAATTTACACCCATCAGTCACGTTTATAATATTAATTTCTCCTTTTCACGTTTGCATCATATCATTTGTGGTTACAATTTATTTATATATATATATATATATATATATATATATTCAATCTGAATGAATAATTTAGAATAAAAAAAAAGAGATACGTAGGTATCCCTATTCAATTTGTGGTATATAATAAAGTTTTGGGGTATACTCGTATTTTTTAAATAATATGTACTTTGTTTTTGGATGAAGATATTTCGAATATATATTTATTGAATTGTGAACTGAAATTTATATTATCTACTTTGAAAATATAATTAGTAACTTATTTTTTTAGAATTTGCAAAAAAACAAAAACTACAATCATTTCCTTTAATTTTTATCGACCGACGATAGTAAGGGAGGTATTGTTTTCACACCAAATTTCACACGAGGAGATTTTTAGGTACATATCTCCACGAATCATGCATTTTCTTAACAGAAAAAAGTATTTTTAGCATGATGTCTGTCCGTCCGTCTGTCTAGATGTGTACAGCCTGAACGGCTGAACGGATTTAGATGAAATTTGTTATATTTACTTAATGCATCAGTGGGATGAATTGATCAACTTTTGGTGCAAATCCGGAAACCGGAAGTGGTAGTAATAGCGATCGACGATAGGAAGGGAAGGGTTATTTTCACACCAAATTTCACATGAGGAGATTTTTTTATATATCACCACGAATCATGCACTTTGTATTGGTTTTATCCTCGAGAAAAATCATATTTATTAGTTTTTTCTTGATTTAAAATTATATGACGTCATCCAGGCATTCATGACGTCACAGCCTGGTCTTACATATATATATTATAAATTAAAATAAAATTAAAAATATTTATGTTATATTTATTCCATATCTGTTTTTTATTACATTAATAGATCAGTATATTAAAATTATTTGAAATTGTTTCTGTAGCTGGATATAAATTTACTTCAAACCGTCGGTCGGTTCGGACCTGGCCACAGGTCAACTTATTATAAATAAATTTATATTTTAAAAATTTTGCTTTTCCTCTTGTTCATGATTTTCGGAGAGGAGATTATACACTATCTATTCTGAATATTAAACTAGTATGAATTATAAGATTGAGTAGTTTAATCAATATTTTTGAAGTTTTTGGGGAGGGGAGGGGAGGGGTAAAGGGTGTGGAGTATAGAAAATTTGTTTTAATCGTGGAAATTCTGAACCTCGTGGGTAAATGAATTTAAACGAGGAGGTTGATTGCATACTATATTTAGTATAATAATTATAATTACATAGAGAAATCAATATGATAATATAATATAATATATAGAGTTATAGAGTGTATTTATTATTAAGAGAGAAACTTGATAGAGGAAATAGGGGAGGGAGGGGGGGGGAAACATTCTATTATACATAAGTAAATATTGAATTGCATAATAACATGTCTTGTGTCTGAAGCATTTTAATTCTCTGCTATTACAATGCCTACTTCAATACTACAAACTACAACAGATCCATTTTTCATTTCGTTTTATTTAATATATAAATAATAAAAATGAATTATAAGTATAATAAGAATATTACAATACGAAAATGTTTGGAAAGAAGGATGATTTTAGATAATAAAAAGTGTCATACAAAACAAAAACAAAAATAAAAATAAAAAAAAATAAACATAGTATTATAATAATATGTACATAGAATGACGACATTTCAAATATTACTTATTCATCTTGTAATATATATATTATACATAGATACATACATATATCTACAATCTACAATACTATAACTAATTGTTAATGTGCATTGTATATTTGTTTATTTTCAGTTGTCGCTGAAGAATGTACCGATTTTATATTAGCTAAATTGGATTTATCAAGAATATTTAAATGTGACAATTATCCAGATTCTGATGATCAAGAGGAATGTGTAAATTTTGCTCGTGGCAAGTAATTATTATTGCTTTCATTGCCAATCGTCAATGTTTAATATCAGTAATAATATTTCTTTCAATGTAATGTGACAAAATCTATCTATCTATACTTATTCTATTATTATATTATAATATAATTTTAATTTTTATTATATTACATTTGTTAGATTAAACCCACAATACAATATTATTATACACATAGAATGTATTGAAATTGGTATATTTTAGTATTAGTATTAGTATCACACACACACACACACACACACACATAGAGTAAGTAACTATACAATATACAATAATACTTTTATTATAATCATTTGTTTGTTTGAACTCTTAAATGTAGAAAGAGAATTCATTAAATTCAATTTTTCACAATTTTCTATAAATATTTCCATTTGTAAATTTATTTGATATATATTATGTTATCAATATGCAAAAGAGTTAAAATGGCAAGTAAATAATAAATAATCTAAATTGGTAGATAATACTGTTTTTTTTTTTTTTTTATTTAGAAGAGAAATGCCTGGAGAAGGAGTTTCATTGCCCTGAGGGCACATGCATTCCCAATCGATGGAGATGTGACAACACAAAAGATTGTATTAATGGCCAAGATGAATTCAATTGTACCAAATGTGAACCCAATCAGTTTAGGTATTGTATTATTTTTATAGAATAATGATTTTTTTTTTTTTTTATCATTTCATATTAACAGATAAATAGATACATTAATTATGTAGTATGTAGTAATTATATATATATATATATATATATATAATCCTATTCTATAATCTATCAATATAATAAAAGTGTATTCGTATTTAAATTCAATTCAATTGAATGAAATTAAAACATTCAATTGTAAAATTTAAATTGTAATTAATGAAATTGAATTGTAGATGTGAAAGTGATGCACAATGTTTGCCTTCTCGATGGCATTGTGATGGCCAAAAAGATTGCCATGATGGTTCTGATGAATTAAATTGTGCTGCCCAACGTCGTGGTGGTTGTGGCCATGGCCAATTTCGTTGTGCTGATAGAAGTGCTTGTATACCAGCAAGTTGGATTTGTGATGGTTCAACACAATGCAGAGACGGCTCCGATGAACGAAATTGTTCCTTTGTTGGTAAGATAAATAAATAAATAAATAAATAGTTGGATTGTCAAATACATACGTACGTACCAAATACCATATATATGATGTGGGTACACCACCATATCTACGCAAACATTATTTAAAAATTTATTTATTAATTAATTTATTAATTAATAATTTATTTATTAATGTTTTTTTGTTAGGTTCAATCTTATAAATAAATTTTAGATAAATACAATACGATACCTGCATACACAGTATACATAGATAATATTATATGGTAATTTCTAGAATTTAATCCAAAATGTTAAACAAAGTAATGTTTGCTTACTTTGGGGCATTAATAATTACTAGCATAGTTTTGAAAAAAAAAAAAAAAAAAAAAAAAATTTTAAGACATCTAATATAATATAAAATTAATAATCAGAAGTAAAATTTTAAAAGTTGAAAGCATGTACATCTACCATATCAACTCTAAATTATTGGTGTACCCCTCCCTATCTATGACGTATCTTATCTTATTATGCTAGCTAAAATTGTTTGTATGTATCTATCTATATATATATATAGCCATGGGTTCTCAAAAACCGCTCTAACGATTTTTTTCAAATTCACACTAGATGTAGTATTTATAAAGAAAAATTGAGTTTTATTGATCACATCTCAGGAAAAGTATTTATTTCTTAATTAAAAATTATATATGGATGACGTCAGAAATGACATCCATTTTTATTTTTTAACTGAAATTGTATTAATATTTTTTTTTTATTTAAAATATTTTAAAATGTATTATTTAATTTCGAAATAAAATTAAAAATATTTATTATATATATATTTATTAATCTATTTCAAAAAAAAAATAAAAAAAAACAACAAAACAAATGCGGTTTGGTAATTGGCAGATTAGATGGTAAAAAAATGTTATTTTTATTGTCTAAATGTATTAGTCGCATGGGTAGAATGGGTAGAATAGGTTGTTTTTACTCCCCGAGTTCAAAGAGTCGAACTCGGTGAGTGTTACGATATTTAAAAATAAAAATAGTAAATTTGTTATTACTTTTTTTTGACGTCACAAATGACATTCATATTGAAATTTGACTCCCGCCTTTTTTTAAAGAATATTGTATTAATATTTTTTTTATATTTAAAATATTTTAAAATTTTTTATTTAATTTCGAAATAAAATTAAAAATATATATTTTAATAATATTTTATAATTATAAATTACGATATATATTTATCATTCTTCCAATAAAAAAAAAATATTCATTCACTTAGAAACATACCTAATAATACATATTTATGTATTATTGAGGACCCCAAGTTCCATTCATTTTAATCAGATTGATACAATGATGCAACATTTAATAATTGTAATAAATAATTAAAGAATTGTATATCAGCTCGGTGTCCCAAGTATTAATATTACCAGCCAAACCCAATAATAATGAATCATTTTTTTTAACTTAAGTACCGAGCCGAGGCTCGGGGTCCCGGTACTGGTATATATTATATGTAAATGTAAATGTAAATGTAAATACTCCCCACTACTTGTAATTATTCCATTTTAAAGACACATTTTTAATTTTTTTACCTCCTCACCCTGTCTAGTCGTAGTTAATCCAATATTTTAATTTGGAAATTTTTTTATTTATTTATTTATTTATTTTTTTAGAATGTCGTCCCGAATCAGTGAAATGTCATCAATCAGGAATATGTATTCCTACAATGAAATTATGCAATGGTATTAGTGATTGTCCAGATAATTCAGATGAAGAATTTTGTAAATCTATAAAACAACGTAAGTATTTATTTATATAATTTTAATATATATTTATTTTAATATTTTTATAAATATAAATATATATTGCAGCACCTGTGTTAACATCTTCACCTCATACCTCACCTTGTCCATCTGGTGAGTTACGTTGTCTCGAGGGACGATGTATTGTTTTATCACAATTATGTGATGGTGTTCGTGATTGTTCCGATGGTGCAGACGAAGCCAATTGTGGCAACAATCATCATATCAATTTGCCTACAATTCCAGTCACATAACAACCTAACAACCGGTTGGATTTTTCATTTCATATTTCTAAACAAAACATATTATTACTAAAATTAATAATAATAAGTTAATAAATTAAGAGTCAAATATGATATGCTTTAAATTTAATTTATACTAAGACTTTGTTCATCTTGTTGTTGTTGTTGTTGTTGTTATTTTTCATAAAGATGCTTCTTTTAAGTATTTAAAAATCTTTTTAAATTTGATATTATTTTTTTTTTTTAATATAATAATAATAAATTAGAATATTATTTATGTATTTGTGTGTGTTTTATTGTATTTTAGAAAGAATCACACATAAATGTTTTTTTATTTACTAATTTTTTTTTTTTTTTTTTTTAAGAGATAGATCTTTTGTTTATTTTTGTAATTCAAATGTCTAATCGATGGATTGACTATGATTTAGTCATTTACTATGCAGTAAATGTGACATGACATGTCATGTCTTCAGTCAATTGCGCAGATAATCTTAACTGTGTGATAAATTTTAACTATCCTTCAATATTTTATACTTAACAAAATGCCTCTTGTCACGTATCTTATCAGCTAACAATTTTAAATTGAAATCAACATCCACCATCAAAAAATGTTTTTCATCAAGCAAGCAAGCAAACAAGAGCAAGAAAAATATTTGATAATAATAATAATAATAATAATAATAATAATAATAATAATAGGCAGGTGTGCGCATTTAACTGAATACATGACATATTAATTCATTTTATGAAACAAAATAATTTTAAAATGAAATATAAATCTTATATATCTTATCAGGGCGTTACCTAATACCATTAAAATAAATAAAAAAAATGTGCAAGTTTTTTTAATTTTTTAATTTTGCAATTAATAAAAAAGTAAAAATGAATCAAGTTGAAAAAAATTTAATATTTTACTAATTAAATTATTATTAGAAAAAAAATTATTTTATTTCATTTCATTAACTATTTAATATAATATACAAAGCATTTACGGCACTCATATAACAGAATAAATGTTGCTCCTACTATATTCGTAAAATTTATAACATTTATAACCAAAATGCCGCCCTTTAGATTTGCCGCCCCTGTCAATTTCCCGGTTTGACACTCTTGTGTATATATATATATATATATATATATATATATTATAATAATAATAATTTTAATCATGATCATGGGTATAGGAATTCAGTTTGGGAAGAATCGTAATATATTTGATTTTAATATTCCCTTAATAGTTTTCATAAAATTTAGATTAAAAATCAGCCATGATAAATAAATTTAAATGAGCATATATTTTTAATATAAATTAAAGTAAAATTTTTAAATGTGTAAAATGTAATTAATAAAATTAATAACTTTATATATAATAAATACATAATTAATTTATCATTATTATATATGGTACATATTCTCTCTCTCTATATATATATATATTTATAATAATAATAATAATAATATATACATATTTTAAAATTTAAAATTCCTATAAATAATAAAACTTTTATTTATTATATACCTAAGTATATATTTATTTAATAAATAGATATTTTGTATTATGCAATGTAATTAAAAAAAATTTGTTTTATTTATCATTGAATTTTATTCTATAAAAATTTAAAAAACAAAAACAAAATATATCTATGGGTATATGATGAATGTGTTATACATGTGATAAATAATATATATATGTACCTAACGACCTATTTATATGAATACCTAATAACTAATAAGTAAAAAAAAAACATTATTGCTATTAATAAAATAATTTCCATGATTTACTTATGTAAGCAAATATAATATAAGTATTTTATTTTTTAACCATTCTTTTGTAATATCGTAATTATGATAATATATATTTGTAGATATGATTTGTCATTTGTAAATATTTTTTTTTTTTTTTTAAATAAAAGTAAAAAAGTGATACAAAAAGAACAGACGAAAGTAAAAAAGAAATAAAATGGAAATGAAAAATAAATGTCATTTTATTTTCATTTAAATATAAAATATTATATTCAAATATAATCCTTATTATCATTATTATACAAATTGGCTAACCCTTTTATTTAGTATTCGAAATTGATTTTCTTTCCACTATTATTATCCGATTTTAGCTCCCTTTCTCAGCAAATTGCTGGAAAACTTTCACCCATCCCTTTCGATGTTGTATGGGAATTGGGCTCGGACGTTATAGAAAGGGAATTCATCCACACCCCCACACCGATAACCTGTCTCTCAGCTCATCATTAGGAATTTCTGCACGCACTATGTAGCCAGTTTGAAGAATAACAGACTTGTTAATCAGTGCTAGTAGATGGTCTTCTGAAATTTCCAATATTTTTAAATTTTTCTTCAAATTGTAACTGGAGACAGGCACCCTCGACACTCCACCGAGATAACCACCGAGATAATCTTCACCTCTCCAATCTTCCAGATGCGTCTGATTTCCATCACGAGGTTTTCTGATATTTATTTATCTTTTCCTTTTCGATTTGCCGGATGTTATGACTAAGAGGGACCGCAATGTCGCAGGTCTTGTCGGTCAATATCGGGCGGGCGGTACCAGTATAACACTCATGTGTTATTCTCCAGGACGGGATCAAGGACTGGGGCTAAGAATCAGATCATGGTGTTGAAGAGACAGCTCCTGATTATATGTCTGAGCGTGTAATCTATCTCAGGCAGTGCAGCACATCCCCCCCCCCCCCCAGTAATGTGTTCAATCGTTTCTCCCGGCAACCCACACTTCCGGCATCTATCGACGACTTTCATTTTTACAATGTTTTTCTCATAATTTTTGGTTCTTATGACCTTGTCTTGGATAGCCGTGATAAAGCCTTCAGTAGCGGGATATAGCTGACCCTTCTTGAAGATGGTGAAGGACGCCGACCGATCAATGAACTCGTCATCGAGAATGGATGGGTATCGGCCATGCAAAGCTTTGACCTTCCAAGATGTTATGCATTCTGAAGTAGAAGGTTATTAGGATCTTTCAGTTTAAGCGGAGAGTGTAGAGGTCATTCTCCACTATTTTAAAGCTGCAGAGTATAGATAGAGATGCAAGTCTTCTAATGTACGCCATTCTGATTTAAATTTCTGTACTACTTGGTTGGTTATTCATTTGTACAAGTTGGTTGGCAGAGCTTTTGAACACTAATTTTGGGAGTCTTGGTCTCGTCAGCGGGTCGGTATCTCTATAAATATCGACAGTAGTCCGTAATCCGTCCAAGATGGAAGTCTCATCCTCTAAGGGGAAAACCAAAGAGTCCTCATTGGTGGGTACATCAATAACAGGAGCGACGTGTTCTATGTTTTTTCCACTATTATTATTATTATTATTATTATTATTGAATTTTAAAACTAACTCTAAACAAATGCTGGTAAAAAATAACCATATCAACACACAGACACACACACAAATTAGGATATTAACGAAAATGGTACTTTTTAAAATACAAAAGATAAATTTATGAATTATATATCATTTTCTTACATTTCTGATTCTTAAAAACACGAAACAATTCATATTTCATCGATATCTCAATTATTTTCAATGATATCATAGAAAAAGCGTGAATTTTGATTAATATTTTAGGCTAAATGCTACTTTTTTAAATACAAATGTAAAATTTATTTATTATATATTATTTTCTTCCGTTTCTGGTCCTAAACACGAATTAATTCATATTTTATCGATATCATAATTATTTTCATTGATTTAATAGAAAAAACGTAAATTTTTGTTAATTTTTCAAGTTCGACCGCTGAGCCAAGTTTATACCCCCAATCGAAGGGCCATCGTCCGCAAACCTTTCATATAATTGACGGTAAAATGCGAATTGTAAAATATGAATTGTTTCGTGTTTAGAATCAGATTTGAAAAAAAATGATATATAATTTATAAATTTATCTTTTATTTTAAAAAAGTAGCATTTTCGCTAATAACTTAGTATAAAATGTCGTTTTTTCTATGAAATCAATGAAAATAATTAAGATATCCATGAAATTTGAATGGATTCGTGTTTAGAATCAAAAATCGAAGAAAATGATATATAATAAATAAACTTTACATTTGTATTTAAAAAAGTAGCATTTTTCCTAAAATATTATGAAAAATTAATGCTTTTTCTATGAAATCAATTAAACAAATTATGATATCGATGAAATATGAATTGAAGTATGCATATAATTTCATTTTCAGGTGTCAGAAAGTATTAATAATAAATAATAATAACTTATATCTTTGTTTAATTTAAAATGTTTATTGTAATTAATTTGGTAAATGTGAATTTTAAATCTATAAAAAGAATCTATAAACTATTTGTGAAAAATGTCTTTTGCTAAAATAAATTATTTTAAAAAAAATATAGGTATATAAATATATCAAATAATATAGCAAGTATATAAGCAGAAAAGAATAATTTAAAAAAATAATAAAAGGATAATTATTAAATATTAATACTATATTAATAAATACACAATATATTTTCTATAATCTATATTTATTTATTTTCTATTATGATTTATATAAATATTAATTTATAGGTTTAAAAGACATTAAATATAACACCGGATATTTACTTTAATCTATTTCCTGTTAATTACTTTAATGTAACAAAAATGGAGTTTGACAGACACTTTAATAATATACATTTTACTTTATAACAATATATTAATTTATTAAATAAATTATTAAAATTAGTAAATATTGGAAATAAATTAACATCAGGTAAGAGAATAAATATTTTTTTAAGCAATTTATTTTAGTTTTTTTTTTTATTTAAAAAAAAAATATATCATTTGTCATCATCCCCCCAAACATGAAAGAATGTTTACCCTTTTTACTACCTGTTACATCCCACCTGTTGATAGCGTCTCTTTATATTCCAAACTAATCTTTATTTTTAAAAAATTGCCTTATTTTTTTATTTATCTAAATATTAAATGACTAAGAGGTTAAGTCATTTATTCAATCACATTTATAAATTATTTCATAAGGTTTTAAATATTTTATAATTTAAATATATATCTATATATAATATTTTTAAATTAATTTCAAATAATAAATTTAAATTTTTCATATATATATATATATATATATATAAATATATATATGAAAAATTAAAAATAATTATCAATATATTCTTGTTTTTAGCAAAAGTTTACCATGACTTGTCCAATAAAAGAAGAAAATATTTGTTGGTTTCATGGAAAAATTTCAAGAGAAGCTGCTGAACAAATTTTAAGTTCAGGTATAATAAACATATTTGTACTATATTTTTATTAGGTTTTTAAAATAAGCTATTTAAAGTATATTATTTTATTTTTTTAATGACATCTGTCAAAACTAAATTAACATTTAAAATTAAAAGTATCTCATCCATTGTAATAAATATATTCTTATTAAATATTAATTATTTTTTTGGTTTAATTTAATGTAATTTAATTTTAAAAAAATGCATTTTTTTTAGAAGGTCAAATTGATGGGACATTTTTAGTTCGTGAAAGCAGCACAGCTGTAGGCGATTATGTCCTTTCAGTATTTTTTGAAACAGAAGTTATACATTATCAAATTAGACGTCATGGAGAAGATGCATTCTTTTCAATTGGTAAATAAATTATATTAATATCATCTGAATAATTATTAAATTAATAATAAATAATATCTGAGTTAGCTATTCTATGAGTTGAAATATTTTTAGCTCCCCAACTAGACTCATTAAAATTATAAATAATTAAACAAAAATTATTAAATAAATAATAAATATTTTCTTCTAGAAATAATTAATAATTTATTTGCACAATAAATATTTTTTTAATTTTATAATTATTATACCAATTTTATAGGATTGATATTCTTACATAAATGAAAATATTTAAATTCATTGCATTCCATTTTTTTTTTTTTTTTTTTTGTTTTTAATTTATTTAAGATGAACATACAATCATTCATGGTCTGGAAACTTTAATCGAATATTATCAAGAAGAGAGTCATGGTTTAATCACAAAATTAACTATAATATGTAGAAAAGATCCTCCACCTCATGATTCAAGACGTCATGGAAGAACCAATCTTTTACATCGAGCAACAAAACAAGGTAATTATTAAATTGAAAATTACTTTATTAAAGGTTTAATATTATATAGATAATATTAAAAGGAATCAAATATATTTTTAATTGTAGGAGATTATACGGTAGCTTCTGAATTATTAAAATGTGGCTATCGAAGTTTAGAAGCTAAAAATGAAGATGGACAAACGGCAGTACATCTTGCTAGTCGGTTAGGCAAAGATGATATTTTAAAAAAGCTTATTGATAGTGGAGCAAATGTCAATTGCCGAGACACAGCAGGTTATACACCTTTACATGTAAGACCATTGTGTTTATTATTTATTCAATATAAATTCCATAGTGCTTATAAATTTCTTTCTTTTAGTATGCATGCCAAAATAATCTTCGGAGTACAGTAAGAATTCTCGTTTATTCAGGACATGCCAATGTTCAGGTATGTTTACTATTAAAAAAAAAAAAAAAAAAAATAATGTATATAATGTAATATTTATTTATTAATAAAATAAAATAAAAAATATAATTTGACTTAACTTTTTGATTATTTTAATATATTTGAAACGTCTAAAAAAAACAAAAAACACAAAGAGTCGAACAACAGAATCGGATTGGGTTCCTTTACATGAGGCTGCAGCACGTGGCCATTCAGATGTTATCCGTGAACTTTTATCATTAAATGCACCTGTAAATCCTCGAACAGCAAATGGAGAAACACCTGCTCAACTTGCACAAATTAATGGCCATTTAGAGACTGCTAGAATACTCAGTAAATACAATCAATAATAATCAAAAAAATGTTTTCTATTTCATTTAGACATATCAATTTTTTTATTTATTAGAAAAATATAAAACTCCTTCGCCTCGAACTCGAAAACATGAATGGTATCATGGCACATTGGATAGACATGAAGCATTGGCCATGTTACGTGATTGTGGAAATCGCGATGGAGCATTTCTTATACGTTATTCTGATCGAAATGGTGGAATGGATGTATTAACAATGATATCTGGTTCTCAACCATATAATTTTCAAATTCAAAGACAGGTATTTCGTTGAATTATTATTTGAATTTCAATTAAAAATTTAAAATATAAATAATCCAATTATTATGATTTAAGGGAGAGTATTATTTTATTGACAATGGACCATATTTAGAAAGTTTAGAACATGTTGTTGATCATTATAGTACAATGTCTGATGGCTTGCCCACTCATCTTCAAACGCCAGTACCACCTAAACCGAAACCTCCTGTACCTGATATGCCTAGAAATGGAGTAAGTTTATAATATTATATAAAAACCAAACTTTTTATGATTTTTTTAACATTGAATGATAATAAATTAATTTTTTTTAAGCTCTCCTCTACTCTTCCTCATAAACGTACCCATAATAAACGTTCACCTAATAGATCCCAACGTGCATCACCAGCAAACAGTACTAGTGTATCACCATCCAATAGCCGACGACCATCTCTTAATATTGTTCCTAATTCATTTTCTGGAAATAGTCCCCTTGATCCACCACCAAATGTAAATGGACTTCCACCACCACCTCCTTTGAAACATTCTATTTCAATGCCATTGCCACCTTTACCATCTGTTTCTTTAATAATCACGGATGATATTAATGTTGTTGATGTTGATAATGATGATGATAATAATAATAATAATAATAATAATAATAATGATAATCAACAACAACAACCTCACTCTATAGATCATTCTATATCAAATAATAATGAAGGTGAATATATATATATCTGTTTTAACAGAATAATCAGTTGATTATAATAATATATTTCTTTATTTTTACAGGTTCTTCTGATTATATTGATGAAAAATGTTTAACAATAGGAACAGTTTTAGGAGGAGGTGAATTTGGATCTGTTTTTCAAGGAACATACATTTTGCCATGTGGAAAAAAAGTAAATTTTTATTATTATATTATTGAAATACTTACTACCAGGTCTGTAAATATGTAACCAGAATTAAGATAAACATGTCATTGGTGGGTGCCACACCTCCTTTAAAGCTTTTTAATTTAAAAAATTAAAAGGGTGGCTACTTTGACATGAAAAATTATGAATGAGGAAGATTATCAAAAAAATTGAAAACAATTTTTAATTAAACACAACATATGATGAGAAGTTTAAATGTTAGGAAGAGAGAAAAGTTGAAAATGGTGACATATTAATCGAAATGTTTCTCGACAAAATCCAAATATGAAAATAGTAATTTCTCTCTCTCCCTCTATTCTTTCCATTTTCTCGAACAAATATGCAAAAGTGGTTATTATTTGACAATCCAGAACATAGAACATGATAAAAACTAGACTGAACGAGTGAATGATTTGCCTCAAGATAGAAAGTTTGTTTTTTTTATAACCAACGACAGGCAACACTGAATGTATGAAAATTATTTTTTTTTTTAATCATTCTTTAAACAAGAATCACAATAATCGTTCTGCTTTCGATAAAAAAAATTCCGGTTTCATATTTATCTAAACATCTGGTAACTATTTGAATTATTTATTTAATATTTATAGGTATATATTTATAATAATAGGTTGATGTTGCAATTAAAACGTTACATAAAGAACATGAAGAAGTGAATCGAGATGAGTTTCTTCGCGAGGCTAAAGTGATGATAAGTTTAGATCACCATTGTATTGTGAAATTAATTGGAGTATCATATGGGACGACACTTCTTATGGTAATGAAAATTTCAAATTCTTTTTTTATTTAATTATTATATATATATATATTAGTTTTATTAAAAATTTTATAATATTTGTTTTATAATATTTACAATTTTTATATTTTTTAGGTGCAAGAATTGGTCTCATTTGGTTCAATGTTAGAATATTTATTAAAATTTCCTAATCGTGTTCAACCAAATTATGAACTTAAACTTTGGGCATCTCAAATAGCTTGTGGTATTGTAAATTTATTTGATATATTTTACTGTCTGGTACAAATAAAGCAACATTTCTTTTTTTTTTTTTTTTTTGAAAACAAAAATCTTATCGTGTTACTTTTTTTTGTACCGATGAGCATGCCTATGTATATACATTAAAAATAAATTCTATTTTATTGTTTATATTATTAAGGGATGAAATATTTAGAAGAAAAACATTTTGTGCATCGTGATTTAGCCGCTCGAAATATTCTCTTAGCATCGAGGCATCAAGTTAAAATAAGTGATTTTGGATTATCGCGTGCATTAGGAAGTGATCATGAATATTATCGTGCATCACAGGGAGGAAGATGGCCTATAAAATGGTAAAGAAATTTTTTAAATTATCAATTCATCATTCAAATAAATTTAATCTATATATCTACCTAATATTGTTATTTATCTATTTATATTATTAATCACTTTAGGGCTATCATATATTCATTCATTCCCAGTTTTGCAATCTTGGCTATTCCCCTGTGATCTCATCTTGTTTCAGTCCTCAGAAAATTTAGAAAACATTTTATATTCAAGACAGAATTGATTTCATTTAATTAAAATTCTTCTCCAATATTATTATACTTCAAAAAACACTTCAAATTATTTCTAATTCTACATTTTGTTCTTTTTATATTTTTGGTATTGACTATACTATACTATTCCTCTTTTTACTACTAAATATTAATTTCTAATAAAAACTTATTATTGAGTAAATTTTTTTTGTTTTTTTTGTTTTTTTTTTTAGGTATGCGCCAGAATCTTATAATTATGGTACATTTTCACATCCAAGTGATGTATGGAGTTATGGAATTACACTTTGGGAAATGTTCTCTTATGGTTTACAGCCGTATGGAGACATGCGTGGAGTAGATGTAAGTGTTTTTTTAATTTTCTTTCTTTATTAATAATAATAATTATATTTTTTTTTTTATCTTTATATAAATATTTTAAAATATTTTAGGTAATTGATTTAATAGAACGTGGAGAAAGATTGAAACAAACATCTGAATGTCCTGATCATGTTTATCGTATTATGGAAAAATGTTGGGCTTATCAGCCACGTGATAGACCAACATTTAAAGATCTCATGGAAACATTTTCAGCTGATCCAGAATATGCTAATATTAAAGAATTAGTACAATTAAGAGATATTAGTTAATTTAAAACTTAATCAAAACTTTTATACAATTGGAAGAAAAATAAAAGCAAAATATTTAAAAAATAATTTATAAATACATACTAATATAAATTTATTTAATTTTTTTAGAGCATTTCTGTGACAATAATAATAATAATAATAATAATAATAATAAATGCCATATCTGTACAATATATATCATTTTATATTTATATTTATATAAATTTAGTATTTTATACATAGATATATCTATATCTATATCTATATATATATATATTAAAATAAAATATTCTTTTATCAATTTAAATAAATGTTATATTTTCTATTTTCAAATTAATTAATTATTTATTTATTCTTTTATTCTTTATTAAAACTACTGACTAGATACAAAAGACACTAATAGTTTTTTGAAATTTTCTTTAAAAACGCCAAAACATTCATCCTAAACAATTCATCTTATATTATTGTATAAAAATTACAAAGATTCCTAATATTAATTGAACTTTTTTATCATGTGTCCAAAAAGGATTGATTTTAAAGAGAATACTTCTTCTATACATATATAAAAGGTTTTTGTTTTCACATTGCTCAGAATTAAAAAATCTTTGCATATGATCTCTATAATTCAAAAGAGAGAATGAGAATATTTCATGGTTTTCAAGGTAGTAAATGAAAAGGAAGAGTAAGATGCGGGAATCAATTGTCAGAAACTTTTGAAATTCGGAATGGGTTAAAACAAGGGGATGCACTATCACCAATTTTATTTAATTTAGTTCTGGATTATGTGATTAGACAAATTGGGGATAAATCAAACGGAATAGAATTAAACAAAAAAATTCAAGTATTAGGTTACGCAGACCTCTTATATAAATTTAATATAATAGGAGATTCGGCAATTGTAATTAAAGATAGCGTAGAAAAACTAATCGAAGCAGGAAAAGAGGTGGGACTATAAATTAATAATGCTAAGACAAAGTATTTAGTAATGGTATTTAGGAATAGTATTAACACACAAAGTCTTAACATACAAAATGTAGAAAAATTTAAATATTATTTAGGTTCTCTAATCACGAAGGATAATCTCGTAATATTCGAGAAGAATTTAAATCGAGATTGCAATCGGATAATGCCTGTTATCATGCAGTAAAGGGGCTTATCGCGTCAAAATTATTATCAAAGAGGATAAAAATTAAAATATATAAAACAATTATTTTGCCGGTTGTATTAAAGGCATGTGAGGCATGGTATATGACCTTAGGAGACGAGAGTAGTTTTTAGAGTATTTGAGAATAGGATTCTTGGCAGCATTTATTGGCCAAAGAAAGATGAGGTCACCGGGGAATGACGAGGTTTACATAACGAAGAATTGCATGATCTCTATGCATCTCCAGATATAGTTAGAATTATAAAATCGAGAAGGCTCCGGTGGACAGGGCACGTGGCTTAAATGGGAGAGAAAAGAATGACGAGGAGACCGATTGGGAATATTATTCAATATTCAATTATTTAATTTATTCTAAAAGTTGTCATTTTAATGAAATATTTAGATAACATTTATCTTCAATTATTAATTATTTATTCTTATTTGATTTGAATATTTCTTTTTTTTTTATTTAAAAGTAAAGTGTATAAATTTTATCCAAGTTTAAATAAAAAAAAAAACAAATTATTTTTAAAACGTCAATTAAAATTACTAAATTATATTATCTTTGTTTTTGTTTTTAGTTTAATTACTCAATTATTAATTAGTACTATATTTTAACTGCAACAATGACTTATTGATTAAATAAAAATTAAAATACGATTTTTTAGACAAATAATATAAAGGAGTAAATTTGTTTTAAAAACCCAATGATTATATTCTATTATAATTATATAGCTTTTTTTATGTTTATTTATTTAATTATTTAAAAAATTCTCTTTAATGATTTAATATTAATAAAAAATAATATTAAATTGTATAGAAATTCAAAAATTAGAATATTTGAATTTGTATAAATTTTTATACTTATACTAATAATTATAATACTTTTAAAATTTGTATATTTTATTATAATGTTAAAATAGGGGTATTATTTGAGAATATTTAAAATAAATTTATGTATATATTGATAAATAAATATAATACTTTATTAATAATATATAATTACACTAGTGGAATATAATTAGAATCTCTCTCTCTCTCTGCCTTTATTTTAAATTTAAATTTTTTTTAAGCTAATTAAGAAATTTAGTTGAATGGGTAAATGGATTGGACTGGGAGAGGAGACTATCTTAGGAGAATATCAATGCGGATTCAAGGCTAAATCGGACAACACACACATTCGATCAAATTTAATCTCACTAAGAACATTCAATATTTCTGTTCACTAATTATTCAGTTTTGGCAAAACGTATATAAATTAACAAAATGAAAATTTTCAATTGTTTCTATTTTAATATAATGAATCAAACAAATGTAAATTAAATAAATAAAGATCACATGATTAGAAGAGAGTGCAAAAGTAAGAATCTTTGGGAAAATGGGATATAATTTCGTGATATAACTGCAAAATAGTTATCTATTTATTTTCTATATTTATAGGGTGACCAAACGTCCTGTTTTTCCGGGATTGTAAAAAAGGTAAAATGTCCAGGTTTGGTGTTTTCGAAATATGGACACCCTATATATTTATATATCTAAAACAAAGAAATGGGGATAGAATTTTGTTATTTAGGCAGATGCCGGTAATATATAATTATATATTATATATTATATATATATGGGCTATGAGTTATATAATATAAATACACCATTAATTAACTAATATCAACAGAGTGACAAATTGATTTCAAATAATTTTGATAATCATAAAAATCAACTCCTCGTCTTAATAGTAGTTAAAAAGATATCGCAAATGTATATTTTGGTAAATAATATATATATATATATGTAAAATCTTTTAAATCACTCATCTTTTAAATGTTTTAGAACATGATTTGTGAATTTAAAAGACAAAAATCAAATTGACATAATTATAAATTATAGATATATATAGATAATGATTGAAATAACTTGGGCCAGAAGTCTAGGAGACTGTAGCCTCCATATAAAAAGAAAACCTGATGTAAGCTTAATAAATATATATTTCCAATAAAATATAAAAAAATATGAATAAGTAAATACTTCATTTTATTGATTCTAAGGCAGTAAAGAAAAAAAAAACAATTTTTTAATAAAATTTTTAACATATTTCTATAATATGTTTTTAAATTCTAAATTTATGTATAAAATATAATATATTTAAGATTTTAAATATTGTTTTCTTTTTCATTACAAAGTTTATATATATAAATATATATTTTAAATTAAAAAAATACAAATTAATATCTAAATTTGCTTAGGCATTTTCTTACACTTTTTTTTCAAGAAAAATATAGTGCCATATATATTATAAATAATCTACTTTAAAAAATATATATTTATAAATAAATGCAAATTATTTGAAGAATATATAATTTTTCCATCAACCTTTAATAAGATTAAAAAGGAAAAAAAAAAACTTGGCGCATGAATATATATTTTTTAGTCCCTATTATACTACAAACAAATTATAATACATACAATTTTATTTTTCATTTCTATTGCGGCATTTCAACTTGAAACTTTAGAACATATAGACCTATTCCAACTTCTATCCAACTTCTATTTTTATATATATATCTATATTTATTATTGCATTTTTGTAATTCAAATTATATTTTTATAGATATTTATATAAAAATATACTTATTTATATCCTTAAATAACAATGCGTGAAATACTTCATGTTCAAGCAGGCCAGTGCGGTAATCAAATTGGCACTAAGGTAAATTTTTAATATTTATTCTCTATCTTTGTTATATTCCATTGCAAATTCTATATTCTTTGATTTTATAGTTTTGGGAAGTAATATCAGATGAACATGGAATTGATACATCTGGAATTTATAAAGGAGAATCATCTCTTCAATTGGAACGAATCAATGTCTACTTTAATGAAGCATCAAGTATAAATAATTTATTTATTTTTATTACTTTTAATATATTAATCTTTAATAATCTCTATATACTATATATATATAGTACCGGGACCTCGGCTCGGTACTTAAGTTAAAAAAGATGATTCATTATTATTGGGTTTGTCTGTAAATATTAATACCTGGGACAACTATCGCTCGACCCTTTAACCAATTTATACAATTTATTTTTATATACTTTAATAATTAGATATTTATTTGATAAAATTAAATTTTTAATTATCTTAAAAATTAATTCAAGTAATATCGTCTATTTCTATTCGACACTATTTTCAGTTAGAAATAAAAAATAATAGTTTGATTTAATAAATTAAAATATTATAAACATTTTTTTATATATATAGTGGGAATTTCTCAGGGAGGTAGGGAGCCCAATTCATTTACCCATCCATGTTGTATAAGGCATTTTAATTTCTTAACACTCCGTTTTTTCAAATTTAAAATAGAGGGAGAGAAAGAGTTTCAATTATATTCGAATAGTCTATATATTCTATATATGAGTATTTTTTTTTCTGAATTTAATACCAAGTTGATTTTCAAAATTTTCTATTCTTTATGCATATGATTGATTACATGTGTTAAAATTTAAACAAATTCAAATATTCTAATTTTTAAATTTATATAAAATTTAATATTATTTTTTCGAGACTAATGGCAAATACCGGTGGCCCTAGAATTAATTAAAATAAATTGTATAAATGCCCGTTTATAAAATGTATATATCTGTGTGTCTGTTTTTCGATTTTTTAAATTTTGATTTTGGATTCGATTAGAGCTTAAAAATGTGTAAGTGTAAAGTGGTCTTGGTTTTTTAAAATTCATTTGGGAACATGGTCAAATCGGCAGTCAAAGTTGAAAATTCCCCATATATTATAACTACTGTAATTAGTATTATTATAATGTAAAATTATAAAGAAAAAATGTTTAGATATTATTGTAGACATTTTCATTCTGTAAATTAAATTATTTTATTTCATTTATATAAATATCTATTTTTATTTTCATTCAAAGTATGTATATTTGTTGATGTTAGGAAAACATATCAAAAAAGAGAATTTACAGATTAAATTAAAATTAAGAACACAAAATTCAAGATTATATGAATAAATAATTTTAATTTTGATCTCATAATTGGATTTTCATTTTCAAGTAAGTAAGATACCTGGAATCACATTATATGAAGGGACACTGGTGTGAATTTCAAAAAAGTCGTTAGAGCGGTTTTTGAGAACCCATGGCCATATATATATATACAATTTTTACTCGTGTAAGAAGATAAGATATATATATATTTCATCTTATTGTTTAATTATAATTTATCTATTTTTTTTTTAATTTTTAATTAGATATTTCATTGTGTGTGGAGCTAGCTAGCCTTTTCAATATTTTTCAACCTTATCTCAAATCTTTTCCATTTTATTCTCATTCTTGTAAAGAGAGCATCCCACTTGAACCATCTTATTATTCATCACTATCCTTTATTTCATACTGTCAGCTTTTATTTATTATTATTAATAATATTTAATATTTTAGCATCGAAATATGTGCCGCGTGCAATACTCGTGGACTTGGAACCAGGTACCATGGATTCAATTCGTGCTGGACCATATGGCAAAATATTTCGACCAGATAATTTTGTCTTTGGCCAATCAGGAGCTGGCAACAATTGGGCCAAGGGACATTATACAGAGGGGGCAGAGCTTGTCGATAGTGTAATGGATGTTGTTCGCAAGGAAGCTGAAAGTTGTGATTGTCTTCAGGTAAAAGAAAATAATTATCATTATTACTATTTTTTATTCTTCTAATTTGAATGTTGTTATAGGGATTTCAATTAACTCATTCCTTGGGTGGTGGTACTGGCTCTGGCATGGGTTCACTTTTGATATCGAAAATTCGTGAAGAATATCCTGATCGAATTATGAACACATTCTCTGTAATGCCCAGTCCGAAAGTATCGGATACTGTCGTGGAGCCCTACAATGCTACTCTCTCCGTACATCAATTGGTGGAGAATACTGATGAAACTTATTCCATTGATAATGAAGCATTATATGATATATGTTTTCGTACATTGAAACTATCAACACCCACTTATGGGGATCTGAATCATTTAGTGTCGTTGACCATGTCAGGTGTTACAACTTGTCTCCGATTTCCTGGCCAATTGAATGCCGATTTAAGAAAATTAGCTGTAAATATGGTGCCATTTCCACGATTGCATTTTTTTATGCCTGGCTTTGCTCCACTCACGTCTCGTGGCTCTCAACAGTATCGTGCTCTCACAGTTCCTGAATTGACACAACAAATGTTTGATGCTAAAAATATGATGGCTGCATGTGATCCTCGTCATGGAAGATATTTAACTGTTGCAGCAATTTTCCGTGGACGAATGTCAATGAAAGAAGTGGATGAACAAATGTTAAATGTTCAAAATAAAAATAGTAGCTATTTTGTAGAATGGATTCCGAATAATGTTAAAACAGCCGTTTGTGATATTCCACCAAGGGGTTTAAAACTATCAGCAACATTTATTGGCAACTCGACTGCCATTCAAGAATTATTTAAAAGAATCAGTGAACAATTTACAGCCATGTTTAGACGGAAGGCCTTCCTTCATTGGTATACAGGCGAAGGAATGGATGAAATGGAATTTACTGAAGCAGAATCCAATATGAATGATTTAGTCTCGGAATATCAACAATATCAAGTATGTTTGTTTTATTTATTAATAAATCTATTATAACCTTTCTAACTTGAAAATTATTATGCTCTTATTTTTCCCCTACCATTCGAATTAAATTAATTCATTCATTTTGCTCCAATTATCAATTTTTCTGTATTTTGAAGTTTGAGACAGTTGGTAAATTTTTATCTTGTTTTACATAAATTATAATAATAATAATAATAATAAATAGATCTAAATAGAAATTACCTATTCCTTCATAGAAATGATATGTACAAGACTTGTAATTAATTTCACATAAACTTTTACCATCTTTTAAACATCAATTTGACGACTCGATGCATAATTTTAAAAAAATTTTTTAATTCAGTGGTGTAATGAAAACTTTCTTTGATATTTTCTGTTTTTTTGAATTGACATCTGAAAAGCACACCTGTAAAATTAGATAATATTTTAAAATTGTTTAAAAGAGTAAAATTTTGCAATATTAGTATATATTATGTTGTCAGTAAAATCTTAATTTGTTTTTGATTATTAGTCGGTCTGCCCCCACCATGATTTGTCAATTACTTTACACAATATTTTTGCTAAATAACATTTTCCTCACTAAACCAACAATTTAATTTTTCTTATAAATAAATAATACATACATATATATTAACAATTATTATTTTAAAAATATTTATTCAGACTAAACATAAATATTCTCTTTCATATTATTAATAAATTATTATAATTAATGTAAACAAATTTACATTTATAATAATTAAAATAAAATATTATTTTATTTATAGGAAGCAACGGTTCAGGATGATATTGAATTTGATGATGAAGAGGAGGATAATAATCCTCAGGCTTAAATAAAAAAAAACATTACATATTGACATTTTCTTTTTTTTTATTTATTTGTTTAATGTTATATATGTAAAATTGTTTTTTGTTTTCATAAATACTTTACTGTTTACTTAATAAAATATTGTTTGTTTGTTTTTTTAAAATAATTAATTGTTTTTCATACATACATATGTAGATAATAATATTATATATGAATACTTTTATATAATAAAAATCTATTATAAATACATATATTTGTTTTTATTTAAATTAATTTATCTTACAATAAAAATGATAAAGTTTTAATAATTAAAAAATAAAATAAATATGAAAAATGAAAGGTTTTTTTAGAAAAAATGAATAATGGCACTTTGAATTTTAATCAAGAGAGAGAGAGGCACTTGAATTAATCATTACACATCATTATTAATCATATTAAAAAAAGTTTGCTTTTTTCTAAATTTGTATTTAATTTATATGATATTAATAATTGAAAGGGGAAGATTGTAAGCTGCCTGTTATATAATTATCAAAATACTAACAGATTGCTATTCTACACAAAAAAAAGAGGAAAATTCCTCCTAAATAGGTAACTTTTATGTCATTAGCAATAGAGATTTAAAATTCAATTATATAGAAAGATGTATCCTTTTCTCAAAAAATAATATTTCATTTAATAATTAAATAGAAGCATTAAACATGAATTTGCAAAAAGTATTTGGTTTTATATATTTAATCTACTTTTTAGAAAGATTAAAATCCATTAAAAATGAAGAAAATTTAAATTTATCAATTGCTTTTCTAGAAAAATATACAAAATTATATTTGAAAAGCAAAATAAACTAACTATATATATATATATATATAAGATAAAACTTTTTTTATGTGTTACTTTTATTTAAATATATATAAAGGTTATTAAACTAAAATAATAGATGTGAAATAAAAATGTAATATGAAAATAAATTGAATCTATTTACATTACTAATTTGAAGAAAAAAATGCATTGAAATTTTTCATGACTTAGAATAATTTACATTTGATTTTTTACAATTAAATAATAATAAAAAAATTCTACTAAATTATTAAGTAGAATATGAAATAACTTAGTAATGTAATGAAAAAAACATTTTAGTGATGAATCTTAAGAAATGTTTTTACGAGAAATGCATAAAACAATCCATACTTAACTTTTTTTAATGAAATATGTAGAATATTTATTAAATAGTATTTCTTATTTATATAGGAAAAATATAATTAAGGCAGTATTTTAATGTTAAATATATTAAAACATAAATAATTAATATATGGATTGTTTAAATATTTTCATTTGATCGTTAAATTTAACATTGTATGTACCTTATTATAATATTTTATAGATAGAATAAAAAAATAATTAGGCACTTATTTTGAAAGAAATAAAGGCACATATCAAATTCGTCTCAGATCATTTTTTAGTAAATTTATTTATTTCCAGCATAAGTTGGATTCTTGAATGTGGATGTGGCCTGTTTGTAAATAGGATTTTCACCCTAAAATAAAAAAAAGAAAACAATTTCACTTAGCTCTTAAGATATTATCTATTTTTTTTTTAATTAGTAAATAAGAAAAATTCATTTATACATATTGTTTATAATCTATATCTATACTAATAAATAGAGATAAACCATAAGCGTTAATATTGTCAAATTGGTTCCTTCCCTAATGAATTTATATTATAGATCCAGAAAGTTAAGACACATTCAGTTTCTAAATTTATAACTTTCTAATAATTTATCCCAGATTTTTTTTAATGTTTAAATTGATTAAATTAAAAAATTGAAAATACCTTGAGCCCATAGTAATGAATTAAAAAAAAAAAAAAAAAATTTCTTAAAAGTATATTTTCGTTCATTGAATATTTAATTTTATACCTCATATATATATGTATATTATAATAATTATTTATTCTCTAAATCAGACAAGGGATAAAATTAGAAAGAACTTTTGTTTTTCAAGAAGTTTCTCATTTAAAAAATGATGATATTTTTATTAAAATGTGTTTTTGTTTTAATAATATATTACTACTTCAGAATTTTAGAGAATAGATAATCCATATATTGTACTAATAAAGAATTAATAGTAATAAATAGTTACCGTATCCCATTTAGCCATCATTCGTTCTTTTTCAAATCTTGCAAACTCTCGTCTATCATGTATTGTTGTTAATAATTTCCAAAGTAATAAAATTGCCAGACCAATAAGTACAATTGCAGCAATAACACCCAAAACGATAGCTAAAAACAATAAAACAAACATTTAAATTATTAACAATAATAAAAATTAATTTATTTTTATTATACATACTTAATATATAAACTTGTGGTGGACATTCTTTTTCTTCTTCAGCTCTTATAAGTAACTTGCCTTCTTCATCATACGAATATGTATATTCAAAAAGACAATCTTCTTCATCATAAAATGCACATAGTACTTCATCTTTATATTGTTCGGCTTAAATATTGAAAAAAAAAAAAAAAAAAAAAAAAAATTGTTTATTCATCAATCTATCTACATCTATGTAAATATATTTATATAAAATAAATTAAAGTATTAATCTTATGTTAAAAATTTAGGAAGCGACCAGTTGGAAAACCAAGGGTACGTTGGACAGACAATGTAGGAAGAGACGTAAGAGAGATGGGAGAAAATAAGAGTTGCTTGGGTGTGGCTCAGGATAGGAAGGAAACTTGGAGAAATGTGGTTATTGTGGCCAAGAATTTTTGAGTTGTGTAGTGCCACACAGATAGATAAAATTAAATTATAGTCCCGATTCTGTAGAAGCCAATCAAGCACAATTGACAGATTATTTCTGCTCTTATAATTTTGATACAATGACAAAATATCGATGAAATTAGTTGCATCGGACCTGGCCTAGCATCATCAACGTTCTTATTGGGATATAAATAGCCTAAAGAGAGTGGTATCTCCGTTTTTTGACAAAAAGAAAATTATTTTGAGAAAAATATATGCCTATATTTAAGCGAAAAGTATTAATTATGATCGTGTTATGTTAAATGAAGCTGGGAAATGCAATTGAAAGCATGCATTTCTTTTTCGTCAAACAAATAAATAGAAAAAACAACAAATTTACCTTCTGATAAATCAGCAACAATTTGTGGTTCAAATTTGCATGTTTCAGCACATTCTTTTTCATCAAGTGTGCCAGTTTTATGTACTTGACATTGGACACAATCACGGAATTCTAGACATCGTGCAGATGATCCCTGATTTGTTTAAAAAAGAAATATTAATAAAAATTATAACAAATTAATAATGTTAGAGAACGTTCAAATTATATTACATTATAATATATATTTTAAAATTTATTAGCAGAAAGCATATATTATTTAAAATCATGCAATGAATTTGATAAAAAATATAATATATATATATATATATATAAAAGAGAATGGAGAGAATTAGAAACATACAGGTGCTCGTTGACAGAAGGTGCCTAAATAACGATTGCCATCCTTGTCTGTGCCACAGGCGCAATGTCCACAAACACACTCCCCTTGACCGGAACAGACTGGACCACCGTTTGGTGGTTGACACTGTTTTAAACTTGTCGCACACTCGCAGGCGTTACCCGACCAGCCTTCATTACAAACACATTTGCCACAAACACATGTGCCATGATCAGGTCCAGAGCATAGCAATCCATCATGATGATCACATGAGAAATTATCGCATTCACAATATTGACCACTAATCTCCTAAAAATTAATTTTATGACTTTAATAAAATTGTAATTATATTAAACTAGGAAACAGAAAAATGGTTGTTTGTTTGTACATACTTCTTCTGGATTGGGTCTTGTTTCACATTCACAAATTCCACAAGTGCAAGTGCCACGTCCTGAACAATCCACTTGAGAGGAATTTTCAGGACGACAACCGGCACCTGATTCAGCCAAAGTTTTATTACTCTGCGTATTATTACTGTCACATTCACATTTGCGACCGAAATGCTGTTCATCACATTTACAAATACCACACATATAAGTACCAAAATTTGAACATCTGGACGAATGTGCTTCATATCCCTAAAATATATGTAAATTATAAATATATTCTAAAAATATGTTTGTGTAAAAGAACATAAGAGGCGCTGGATTTTTATTTTAAAATTGAACATTTAAATATTTGTTTAATTTAATTGTTAAAAGTGTTTATAATTTAACGTTCTCAATTTAATGTGTTAAAAATAACTTTTAATTTAATTTATTTCTTTATTTTTATTTTACTATCTATGTATATATTTTTAATATTTGTGTATTTATTTCTTTAAGAATTAAAGAAAATCCGTTATTTAAAAAACAGATTTTTTACTTATCTTTACACTACCTGACGTAAAGAATCAAAAATTTAACTAAAATACTTATTATGATTTTACTATTAATACATTTTGAAATTTAGATGCCTCTTGGAACTTGGAATCCACTGGGTGGGACTTGTCAATTTATAAGAACATAAATTCTAAGGGGGATAGACGTCTACAATATCGAATATAAATACAAATTAATTACAACCAGATACCCATAAAACAAACAATATTATTTAACTATATATATATAAACCTTTTGCATAGACTTTTAACTAAATACTATGTATCGTTTCGGGGATTCAGGGGGAAGCGTCCCGTGTTTAGGTACGAAGGGCGCCGAAGGCGGTCTGAGTAGCTATTATAGTAGCTTTATAAAATGTTAAAAAAATTACTTTTTCTTTCTTTTTTTTAGATTTCCTTTCATTTTAATATACACCATCCGTAAATTAAAATAGAAAATTAATCTTTTAATATAGGTTTATTCTGATTGAAACATAATCAATGAAAATGTATTACACCCATTCAAATTTTCAAAATAATTTTCATAATAATTATATAAATATAATATTATTTTATAGTTTAAGTTTGAATTAGAAAAAAAATGTAAAAGAATGATTACCACTCTGCCAGGACGTTCACAATTGCAATCACATAGCATTTCTAAATCAACGAATAATGATTCATTAATGCCAACAGGATAAATTTTAAAGGCCTGTCTCCATTGTGATCGATCTTGAGGGCACGATGTCACTTGAATATCAGCACGGAAACGTACCTTTGTTCCAACCTGGAAAAACAATTAACCAAGTTTAATTTTGATTTACATAAATTATATATTAAAATGTTTTTACTATAGTTTAATCAATAAATTTGATTAAAATGATTTCCTTAATTTTCAGATTGAAAGAATGATTCTACAAAAAATTCCTCATTATTTAAACTAATTCTATTAATATTTCATCTGATCCCGGTGTTTATTATTTTTCAATTTTCTTATTATCATTTCTATTACATATAACATAAGATCTGTTCTTCTAAATTAATTTTTGCTGTCTCTTGCTAGGGATACTAGATAATTTTTCGAAAAATATACTCTCGATCTAAACTTAATATTATTTAAGTTTGTTAATAAGTTATTTTATTATTATTATATATAAATATAAGTTTGAAGATAACTTAGTTTATTTATACTTTAAATAATCAACATGACACAAATGAGATTTTACCTTTAATCCATCACATTTATTTCGTTCTTTCATTTCACCATCCAAACAACTAGAATAATATGTAACTTTAATGCCACTTGTTGCATTGTCTTTCAATTCAACTGATGAAGAAATTAACTAAAAGAAAAAATAAATAAATATAAATATTTCTTTATCATTTTTAAAAATTATCATTAATATTAAATTTACTAACTAATTAATTAAATTTTAAAAAAACTTACACTGTATTGCTCTCTGACAAGTTCAACAACATTTGAGGAATCATTTGTCAATTGTCCACTTGTAGAGCCTTCAACATTCTCTTTTAATCGATTATAAACTTCTATTTGCGATGAGGTTACAGCAAAAATTAAATTAATAGAATTTTGTTTTACTTTTAAATTCACCTAAAGAAAAAAAAAAAAAATAAATATTGATCTCATTTTATGTATAAGAAAACAAGTATAAGATTTTAGGGTAGGTAAATTTTTTAAGATTCCACGAATATATTTCTCAATTTATATTTACCATTATGTGGTGTAATGGGATTGGGTGAAGAATTGAACAAAATTATATTTACATTTAAGTAAGAAAATTTCGCTTATGGAAATTATAAACAGAAGATTTTTTCATAAAAATATACTCAATGATTCAATTACAAGTTAATTTTTCAAAAATTTAAAATAAATCGAAAAAAATACATTTATTAAATAACCATTAATGATTTAATATTTAAAAAATATAAGAAACAAATACAAATATTACCTGTGATATTGAAGGATAATCTTGTACAAGTGAATAATCATAAAATCCATTTTGATTTAAATGGCATTCACCATCATTAGGTTTAACAATTCCACCTAACTAGAAACAATACACACAAAAAAAAAATCAAGTAAAGCTCCTACGCTCAATGTGGTTAAAAGAAAGTATAAAAAGGGGTACTTTTTATACCTTTCCATCGCCTGCATAATGAAAACCAGCATCAGTTGAAAATACTAAAAGTCGTCTAGCTTTTTCTCTCCAACCAATTTTATCCCTACATACAATTGCTTGCATAATCGCATCAAAACCTCCCTCTGGTGCATCCAAATTACCAGAAACGCTCGCTTTATTAACCAGTTCCTAAAAATTAAAATGATATTCGAAAGTATATCAAGAAAAACAAACAACAAAATAGTAAAACCACTCACGGCAAATCGGTCGGTATCGGTGCTGAGTGGCATAATATTGTGAAAACCGTAGGGTGCAGCACAATCCTGACAAGGTGCAATCAAACTAACAAAAACAAATATATTTATCAAAATTTAATTAATAAAATAATAATTTGTTTAATCATATTTATATTAAAATATTCTTATTTAATGCTTAAAAATTAATTAATAACATATTATTAAGTAATTTATTAAAAATAGTAATTTGAATTTTTTCAAGATACAAAAGTGGCTATTTAAGAAAAGATAATTTTTTCAACTTAATATAAAAATTCTTTATTATTTTTATTTTTTTTTATCAAATATAATATGGTTGAAAATTTATTTGTTTTACAATTTATTTTATAATATAACAAGAATAATAAGACAGATTAAGATTTCAATATTCAAAATATACCCAAACTGCATTATAATTTGTTTTTTATTCATATATATCAACACAATAATATAATGAAATATTAAAAGTAAGAGGAACATTGAAAATTAATTTTCTAAATTATAATATATATTAATTTATTAATTTTTAGGTATTTAATTAGTACAATAAACTGTGATTAAAATGAAAGACTAGTTTTATTAAATAAATTTAATAAAAATATCTTACTTTTTAGGAACAGTGCTCACATAGGGCATAACAACTTTATCAACAAAACTTCCGAATCCCAAACGAAAATTGGATGTAATATTACGCATAGATTGAGCAAGAAGATCTCCAAGTTGTGATAATTTATCTTTATCATCTTCCATAGATTTTGATAAATCCATTAAATAATAGAGATCGACAGGATAGTCTTCCGCTTGTGCATAATCAACAGCAATACTATGTGTTTCACCTGAAAATATAATAAAAATTAAAACAATTTTAAAATAAATAAATCTCTATTAATATATAATATATATAAAAGGAGTATTAGAAACTAAAGTGATGACAGTCTCATTAGTCTTTTCTTAAAATTCAAAATTTTAAATATACTTTAATAATTTTAACTTTTAATTATTTTTTTTTTTTAAAGAACTTTAAAGTTTAAAGTTAAGCATGAACTTTACTCTAATTTAGAATTTATTTATGTAACTTTAAATAAGAATTATTTTTTGACATCATTAAAAAAAAGAAGAATTACCTATTCTTAATTTAAGTCCTACATGTTGTGGTTGAATTTGTACAGCTTCACTATGATAACTGGATGAAGAGGATGACGATGATGAACTGGAAGAGCTAAATGATGAAGAAGAACTCGAATAATGACCCTCGTATGATCTTCCCGATGATTTCGTTAAATTCTTGGCCATAAAAACACTATATTCATTGTCTGGATTTAATACATATTCTTCACCACAGGACATGCCCAATTTATGGGATAGACTAGGCTCAAAGCATCTTTTTCTTTCACCAAATTCCTAAAAATACATAAACCATAAAATAAATAAATAAATAAATACGAAGAATATTATATATATATTAATTTATAAAGACCATAAAAATTAAAAGAATAATTTATTAAAAATTTAAATATTTCGCTTAAATAAGATTTAGAAGGTTTTTACAATAAAAACGATATTATCATCATAACATAATGAAGGAGAAGGAATATAAGTTATTATATTTCCAATTTTAATCAAAGGGAGAAGAAAATTTCTAAGATATTAGAAACTTGGGTTTATATATATATATATATAATTATTTATATCTAATTATATTAATATGGCTTTTATCTATTATATATACAATTATATCTTCTTCTTTTAATGCTGCCATTACAATTATATAATCATATTAAATAAAGAATAAACATGTAAATAATAAAGATTACACATGAAAGTGAAAAAAATCATAGAAATAATAATAATAATAATAATAATAAAAAGCTAATCAATCAAAAGTAATTCATCATTATTTAAATGTTTTTATTTATTTTGGAATGTATTACTTTTTTCTTAAAATATTAACATTTTTAATTATTTAAGGTTTTATACATGAATATTTATAAAGAAATCATTGTTTTCTAATTGGGTCAATGTTCGTTATAACAATTATTTTGAGTGTGATTTAAATTAAAAAAAAAATATAGAAAATAAATGAGGTTTGATGGTTACTCACTGGATTCATACACCAGGCACATTTTGGGGTTTGTATACAATCATGACAAGTCGTTTTAGTGGTGCATTGATCTTGTATTTTTGCAGATTGGGCATTAATGGTAAAGAATATAGAGAGGAGAACAATTAACTGAATTTGTAAGCACCGCTTCATTCTTCTAACCTAAAAAAATCAAAATACATCTGTCAAAATAGAAAATAATAAATACCAAAAAAGAATAAAAATCAATATACTGAGATAAAATATAGAAGAAATATAATAGAAATGACGATAATGATGGGTGATATTTGCTCAATGTCTTAGTCATTCAAAACAGATGAGTGCAAGAGGCTATTCCTGGAGCTAAAAGTAGTGAGATCATCATGCTTCCTTTTATTTTAACAATGACACATAATATATTAAATGTTAAAATTATTATTTAAAGCAAAATTAATAAGTTTATAAGAAAAAAAGGAATAGTTATACATTAGAAGGGATAAGCAGATTGAGCAATTATAGAAAGAGAAAGAAATGAACCACACCTCGATCTTATATCTATGAATGAATAATCGCTCATCCAAAAGATTCTTAAAATAAATCATTTCAAGAGAAATATATATATTATAGAAATAAAGATAATTTTACTTACTTCGTTCGTTGAAAATGGAATAAGCTCATGTGTGGGAATTGCTTTTTCATTCAAGGACTACCTACACCTTCGCGATAACTCTTAAAATCTTTGCATCTACTCCATAAAAGGTATCCTATGCCGAGTGGTGATTTCCTCTCTCACTCACTCTTTCTTGCTTTTACTCATACATGTCTTGGAATATAGGAAGAGAGGGGAAGTAGAAAAAGAGGGGTAACGAGTGACGGGAAATAACGAAAACAAACGAAAAAACACGAATATTAAAAAATAAAACTTGTATGTATCAAATATCTTAAAATTATTTATCAATAATCTCTTTAGAATTTTATGAAAATTAACTAAGAAAAAATACCATTTTATTATTCTTACCCTTAATTTCACCATTCTCATACAATTTTTAAAAGTATAAAAAAAAATCAACAAATTATTCATATAATGTTTATTTTTTATTATTTTTTTTTACCAAAAGGATTTTTCCCGTAATATGAATTAATATAGTTTTATTAAAGAAATTATTTTTTTTTAAATTATGAATAATTAATCTTATATATATATAAAAATAAATGGCTTTTTATTCAAAATATTGTTTGGATGAAGAAAAATAAAACAAGAAATCTGAAAAAGGTAATAATAATGGATATTAATTAATATATTAGTACATATACGCGTAGATTAATTATTTAAGCGTGGTCTTGGAAGGGGGGGGGTTTATAAAAACTTTTACATCTCCCCATTCCTTTCATTGCAAGATATTCAACTTTATTATATATATATATATAAAAACAAGAATTCTCATGTCTGAGACTTATTCTTCTTTCACTCCAAAAGTATTTCATCATAAAAAAAATTTAACATTTTATTTATAAATTTCAATTATAAACATTTTGGAGAAGAGGTTCTAAAGTACTTTCTAAAGCTGAATTCTAGCTAGGACGAAAATATTTTTTTAATGGAAATAAATTAAAATTTTAAAGAAATTAAAAAAACAAAAGCAAAAAGAAACTTAAAAAAAATATTGATATTTTTAATATATTTCTTCTGTACTACTAGAAGGGAAGATGAACTAAAATAGTGACAACATTGACTATGATAAGAATGCAATTTAAAGAGTATTAAAAAATCAAAAATTTTACAAATTTTAATTTTTCAAAAAATTTTTTTTTTTTTTTTTTTTTTGTTAAATATTATATGATTTTAAATAATTTTCAACAAAATTATATATAATTTTTTATTCGAATATTATTCTTGTGTCAATAGTAATATATTTAAAATAAATATAAAATTAATTTTTTTAAAAGTGATGGTGTAGAAAATAACAAAAAATAAAAATAAAAAAAATGTAGTGGGTAATAGAGCGTTTGATATTAATCTCATTTTTATTTTTATTTTAGAATTCTTCTAGAAATAACTGATGTGTTTCATTTAAAAAACATACAATTGGATTTACAAAATAGATGTAGTAAAAGTATTTTTTCCTAAGTATAAATAAAAAAATATTGATTTTTGAGTGAATGTAAAAATAAACTAAAATTGTCTGCCACATTTGTTGCCATGCAACATAATGATGTATTAAGACAAAAAAAAATGTTTAGTGAACCGGAAACACTAAAATTATTATCAACAACAAAAATTCATGTAAATATAAATAAATAGATTATTATTTATCTTTATCACTTTATCTTTTATTAAAACAAATTTTGCGAGTATGAGGGATATTCATGGAATAGAGGTGTGTCTGAAGAGGGAGAGCAAATGAAGAAGAAATAGTAGTAGTATATAGTAGCGGATTAACCCTCCTTTTGATATTGTATTTGTATTTACGCAAGTGCCTAGTGTGCCTAGTGGGTAATCCGCCACTGATTATGAAATTAATAGTTTTAAATCATTAAGTCTTAAGATGAAATATTGAATTTTTTTTTTAAACAACTAAAAAGTTTAAATTACACACACATCAAAGGTTTACCATTAAATATCTATATTTTATACATATTTATATAGATAATTAGTTTTAGTTTTACAAATTAATAAATTTATATTTTTTCATATATTAATAATAAGAATTAATTTTTGTTTTAGTTAGATGGAGATAATGGAGGTGATAATTCTCATTTAAATATACTTCAAAAACGAGGCTATACATTAGGAAAAACTATTGGTGAAGGATCTTATAGTAAAGTAAAAATTGCTTATAAAAGAACTAAGAATGATATTAAAAAAGTAAATAAAATTGTAATACTTAAATAATTAATTTATTATCAAATTCCAATGTTAAATCAATGCTTATTTTATATTTATTAATATTTCTATTGCTTCTATATTACTATCTATCTAACTATATCTATATCTATATCTATATCTATATCTATATCTATATAGATAGATAGATAGATAGAGAGAGATAGATTTAAAGAATAATAATTATATAGGGTGAATGAGTTGGATAGATAGAGAGTGAGAGAGTGAATGATTAGGGTGTGGTTCCTACTTTTTTTTATTTTTATATTTAATTTAATTTAACGATCGAATCACTGCAATGCAGTGTAGTAGAAAGATAAGAAAATTGTTATTTTAAATGAATTGTTCATTTCCTTATATAGATTGCTTGTAAAATGATAGACAGACAAAAGGCTTCGGATGAATTCATTGAGAAATTTTTACCAAGAGAAATTTTAATCCTTCGGGCGGTACGACATCCGTTTATTGTTCGTGTTCATGAGCTCATTGAAATTGGACAAAGCCGTTTATATATATTTATGGATTATTGTGATAAAGGTGATCTATTAGAATATATACGTCATAATGGACATATGCATGAGGCAATTGCAGCAAAACGATTTCGGTATGGCTTAACTATTTTAATATCTTATTTCAATTTAAATATAATTATAAATAATAATATACCCACATCGCTTATATATATTATATATATATATATATATATATATATATATATTATGTACATTATATTATCTACATTACTACAAAAATTATGGAGGAAGAATATAAAAGCACGATATCAATATTTGAAATTCAAATCATGTAGAGATAATAATTATCCCTCCATCTTAATAGTTCAGTCATTTTACCTAAAAGTTTTGAAAATTGGTAATATTATAGATTTCGACATGCTTTTTGAAATTTCTAAAAAAAAAGCTCATTACTACATCACCTTGAGGTTGATTACTAAAACTAATTTCTTTCAAATGCAAAAAGGGACATCATAAGATAAGAGATGAAGAGGAAAAACGGAGAGTATTTTCGAGCAAATGAAGACATCGAGAATGAAGTAAACTGATAATCCCATCGCAGATGATGTGGAAGAACTTTGGTTCTATGATAAAAAAAAATGCGCCACCTACATGACATCCAGGTGGTGTGGAGTGAGGAAATCAATTTTTCTTTTTACTAGAACGCGTGTTTAATAAGTACACGCGCTTGTACGCCTAAACTATTGATTTTACAAAAAAAAAAAAAAAATATATTACATAAATTGTAAACAATTTTCTTTAATTTAATTTTGTATATGTGCCCATAATTATGAAAGTCTAGATCTAGACCACTAAGTCAATTCAAGCTTTCAAAACATTTTCATGTGTAATTCACACAAAATTTCATATTCATAATAAATTTCCATTAATCAAAACTAGGAAAATTATAACTTAAAATGTCGCATAATATAAAAATATTTTATTTAATTTATTCAAATAAATATATGACTTCGACCACTTTCATGAATTATGGGCAAATGTGAGTTGGAGAGGAGTTATTGTCAAAAAACTACAATTTGACGCAATTTTTTCAATAAGGCGGCGCATGCGGCAAAAATAAAAGGTGCCAAAGTGTTGCATAGTTGAAAGAGCATGTCGAAATCTATAAATTACCAATTTTCAAAGCTCCAGGAAATCTTTCCAGGTAAGATCTTTTTTAGAACCGAATGACTTGACTATAATTCAATAATATACAAGTATTTATTATAAATAAAACAAACAAAAACAAAAAATTAAGATATCTACAAGCATATATATATATATATGTAAGTATTTAGTTTGGCCAACTTGGATATATGCTATTCAAGTTGATGTTGAGAAAGGCGCTAGTCTTTACGGAGTCACTTTTTTCCGCCACTGAACACTATAATATGTAATATCAATTAATTTTCAATCTTTTGTATATTATAATTATCTTAATGCCCCAGCCCCAGATAGTTGTATAATAATTAAATAAAGTATATATATTGTCTCAAAATTCGCGCAAAAAATAATTTTGATTTTTATATATAGTATAATTAAAAATTATACATTTTTTTATTTGTTTTTAACTACCATATAAATTATAAATTACCAGGGTTTATATGTATGTATATGTATATATTATGGAATAACTAAATTAAGAAAGTTTTTATTTAAGGGAATATCGATGTTGGGTATTGAGAATAAAGTATGCCAATTTTTCAAATAGGATTACTTGTAAAAAGAATTTTGCAACGGCACCATTATCAGTTAATCTAATCTATTATAAAATAGCATTACAAAAATAAAATTAAAATAAATAAATTAAACATAAATCCAAATAATAATAATAATAATATTTATATTTTTTCCTATTTTTCAATTCATTTTCATATTTCAAGCGAAGTCATCTCCGCTGTGGACTATCTACATTCGTTAGACATTGCTCATCGAGATCTCAAATGTGAAAATATATTTTTAATTTCCTCTCATCGTTTGAATAATTCTAATGATCAATTTCATTTTAAAATTGGTGATTTTGGTTTTGCAAGAAGTTGCCGAGACGATAATGGCCAACGTATATTAAGTGGAACATTTTGTGGTTCAGCAGCTTATGCCGCCCCTGAAATATTACAAGTATATAAAAATATTTATACCCATCATGTATGTACAGTGACGGAACAAGTAAATTCCAGGGTGGCAATGCGGCAACAGTGCAATTACTTTTTTCCGCCACTATACATTCTATTCCTAATTAACCACTATAAGAGTTAAGAAAGAGAGAAATAGAGATGCATCTGGAATTTATAAATTCTATACTGTTATATTGTATTGTATATTTTTTAATTTTATACTCTAATCAGAAAATCCTAGATAATATATCAGTTATAGGCTTGATCCCGCAGAGTTAGTCCTTAATCTGGAAGACTCACTTTTTACTAATCATCAGTGCTGAGTGGTCAGCAAAAGCTTATATAAAGCATATTCCCCATGCATCTGATAGTTGATTACTTCATTGGGTATTGACGTGTGAGGCTCTGCTCCACTACCTATATACCCTCTTATTTTTACGATTAATTACTAATCACCGCCACAAGTGTTATTTCGTATACCGTTATTATCCCAAATTTTAATATCCTCCATTAAGGAGCATAATTATTATGCTTGCCACTATGAATTGCAATGGCAAACAATTCCAAGAAAATTATATAAAAGTATAATATAACGAAATATATAAGTAATTATATTTGTTACAATAATTATTCATAATAACAAGAAATTTTATTTGTTGAGAGATTGCTTGTTTGGGGGGACAATCTCTCTTATCTATTTCGAAAATACAAATTAAGATACGAACGATAAATGATAATTTACAAAAGAAAACAAATTATGAATAAAACTTATTGAATATTATTTAATATTCAATAAAGTTTAAACACAAAACGCTAGATAAACACCAAATATAAAATTATTAAATATTATTTGATATTTAACAATTTTATATATAATATCTTTAAATTAACAATTGAATAATCACAAAATAATTTCTACAATACCACAAACCCGAAAAATAAGAAATCTTGGAGATATGAGTTTTATAAAAAAAATTATACCTACTTAAAAATTAATTCATCATTATTCATTCCGCTTCCAAACGATTAGGTTGTTTTGATTCTCAATATTCAAAATTGGCTTTGTGCGTTAATTTTGATATCATTAAATAATGCTTTTCATTATATGCATTTGGAAGCAATCCTTTGTTTGGATAACACACATTAAGCACATCGAGGGAAAAATTGTTTCCGTCACGGGACAATTTCGTTAATCACAAATCACTAGTTATCTATCACTCTTAATCATTATTATTATTATTTTCAACCAAGCCCTCCCTTTTCCTTTTCCCTATCTACTGAAGTCTCCTGTACAGGCATAGCAGAAGGAGGAGCAGAAGATTCTCCTACACTCCTCCTACCTTCTCCTTATTTTTCACTTGTCAATTAACAAGCATATTAACTAAATATAAATACTATACATAATAAACTAAATTCACACAAATAGAAATATATTAAAATAAAATAAATGTGAACAAATGAAAAAATATTGAAATGGTTTCAATGCAAAGGGGAAATAAAATCAATTTTAATAAAATATTAAGTTTGCAGGATTTCTATCCGAAATGCGCTGAATGTGAAAAAATATGTCTTTTTGTCAAATCATTCAAGTCCTACTGAAACAATTGTCATAGCTGAGAGCGTGAAGGAATCAAAGAATAAGAGAGGACTGAATAGTCCCGAAAAAACTAATAAAATGGATTACTAGTTAAATTTACCAACAACTTGTAATAAATTTACTCCATTGGAGATTACAGCAGAATCAGAAGTACCACCAGCATGCCTCTGATATATGTTATGTACAGGGGATGATGCATGGGAATCGGACGTTACTTAAATGAGCAGTAGTCATGTGTTATTTTACGAAAAAGCCATTTTATCAAACAAAAACTCTTCAGAATACCATGCCATTTGAAATGCACATATTATGAATGGAAGGAATATATAAGGTCAGCCTTTGCTGAAACGATCCATTGCTGCCATGTTCTGCATTATTGCCTTCTTCAGATCTTCAGGACTTAAGAGGTTCCCACAAATTAAAATTAAAAAGTTACCATTGCTTAAATCAGGTGACCCTTTATGGAAACATGCCAAGAACCACGGCCATTGAAACACACCTGCAGAATAATATTATAGAATTAGTGAAACATCTTAATTCATGTATACAATTATCAGTTTGAATTTCAACTTCTGTATTCACCAATGAATGCAAGTATCTTCTTTCAAATCCAGAATTATCTAGAACTGCTCTTCGAGCTACAAGAAAAATTAAACAACCTCAAAAATATATTCCAATTCATTTTCAGCAATGACACTGTCACTGAGCAGGCAGGAAGCAACATACGCCAAAGCTGAGTTATTCCCTCATTTTTCCAAAGATTTTACCCCAACTTTAGTTTAATCACTTTTCAAGAAGATATCTTACCGACCTTAGACATTGATCATGAAGAACAAACGATCAAAAAAATAACATTAAAGGGAGTTAAGGTAATTATTTTAAAAAACTTCAAGTCATAAAAAAGTCGAGGTTATCACCAAATCACCGGAAAAATTCTAAAAGTACTCCCTGAAAATGGCCTATTAAAAACAAACTTTTTCCGTCCCATTGGAAAGAAGTAACAATTATATTAATACCCAAACCTGGAAAATCTCCGGAAAATGTTCCTTCCTCCTATCGTCCGATTACTCACTGTCTCTTGCCAATTCTATCCAAAATGTTTGAATAATTATTCCTCCATAAAATAAACTCAATAATAGAGAATAAATTCGTTCGATTTCAGAAAACATGATGATGATGATACCTTTGAGCAACCTCATAAATAAATCAAACATTGTAAGTGGGAATCACTCTCTTTTATTTTTACCGACCGACGATAGTAAGGGAGGTATTGTTTTCACACCAAATTTCACATGTGGAGATTTTTACATATCTCCACGAATCATGCATTTTCTTAACAGAAAAAAGTATTTTTAGCATGATGTCTGTCCGTCCGTCTGTCCGTCCGTCTGTCCGTCTGTCCGTCCGTATAGATGTGTACAGCCTGAACGGCTTAACGGATTTTGATGAAATTTGGTATATTTACTTAATGCATCAGTGGGATGAATGGATCAACTTTTGGTGCAAATCCGGAAACCGGAAGTGGTAGTATTAGCGATCGACGATAAGAAGGGAAGGGTTATTTTCGCACCAAATTTCACATAAGGAGATTTTTTTACATATCACCACGAATGTATTGGTTTTATCCTCGGGAAAAATCATCTTCATGACGTCACAGCCTCGGGTAACGCCGGCAACGCCGGCTACTTCAGCTATGTTTTTTATACATTAATAGATATATTAAAATTATTTGAAATTGTTTCTGTAGCTGGAAATTAATTTATTTCAAACCGTCGGTCGGTTCGGACCTGGCCACAGGTCAACTTATTTGTTGTTGCCTTTCTCAACCGAAAAAGGGACACTCACTGTCACTGTCCGAAAAAGACGAGTCCCGAAAGTCAACCCTGCCCAAGACTTTCTCTTGATTTGTGTGGTTTTAACAATTCTCTTTTCCTTCTTATAACTGAACTGAAAATAGGAATTTAAATTATTTCCTATTTGAAGCAATTTTTTAAGTAAACGAAAATTGGCTAATTTTCCATTACATTTCCCCCTCAGTTCCTGAAATTATTTTCTCATATTATTGTATAATTAATATAATTATTATATTCCTAGTGTACATATTTTTTTCTTTTCTAAATATAATTTCGATATTAAGAAGACATTGTGTTTCACTTTTTTTCTTCCCTTTCTCCTATAAATTTATTATTAATCATCTTTCCTCTTCATCGATTTTTTCATCGATTCTATCCTTATTTCTTTCCTTTTGTGTGTGATAATTTAGAAAAATTCGCTTAATAGACACACTTTCTTTCTATTTTCTTTTTCCTTCTCCACCTTAAAAGAACTTACTATTCAATCTCCATCCTTCCCCCCCCCCTCCCTTCAAATTGATGGATCCATCGGCGAACTCGTGGACGACATCTCATCTCCTTACAAGTCATATTTTTCTCTTGAGTACTAAAATGGTTATCCTATTATTTATGAATTTTATATTTTTATTCGCGGTAGCTACTTTTAGCTATTTTTACTGATTTTCTAATATTCAAGTCCGTTCTGAGTTGATGACTTTCAGATCTGGCAGATATAGCAGGCACATCTATTATTACATTCAATCCTCCCCCTTCTCCCACCCACCTCACTACCTGTAACGTAATTATGTCTAAATCATATTTTTACTATCTCGCCAGAGATAGTATTGCGATCATGAAAATTTTCGATGTTGAGATTTTGATGTTTTTATACGTTTTGAAGGTTCCTGAATCATTTTCACTAAGGTTGAGAAAAATGTCTGTGTGTGTGTATCTGTGTATGTATGTATGTAGACAAGATTACTCAAAAACGGTTTGAGCTAGAATGATGAAATTTGGTACATGGACATTATTCAAAATTCATAGTTTTCTATCAACTTTTGAGAAATGTAGCTCAACCGGAAGAGGGTCATTACCTACAACGTTTTGATTTTTTTCCCTCTAAAGTGACCGTAAAAATAAAGATATAGGTTTGATAATTTTTCACATGATTAATAATTGTATAAAACTGCTATATATAGAATTTCAGCTTGATTGAATCGCTGAAATTACCAGAATTAGTTTTTTAACACTGCAAATCTCACGCGCCAACACGTGACGTGGTGCCATCAACAAAAAGCCAAACATGCGCTGGTTTAATATTTATTATTTATTATTTATAATTAATTAAATTTAATTTAAATATAATATATTATGTTATTTAATCCAATTCAAATTGCGAGAAAGTCGAGTGGAGACACTCCAGCTAATTTTAAAGAATATTAATGACGAATAACGAAACAAGTTTTAATAAGCGTATAAATAATATTTATTGACTTACACAAAATACAGTTTAACTTTAAATATTAATTCTTCTTTTGTTCCAAATTGGCTTCCCTAATTTTGCGCCCCCCCCCCCCCTAGTTACGCCACTGTTTATAATAATATTTTTTTTTTTCTCTCTCTCTCTCTCTTTTTATTAAATGATAATTATTATTGATAAAAATTAATTTTTAAAATTTAATTTAATAATTGTTTGTGATGTATTCTTTAGGGTATCCGGTACAATCCTAAAATGTATGATATCTGGTCCCTTGGATGTATTCTTTTTATCATGTTGACTGGTACAATGCCCTTTGATGATAGTGATGCTAAAACTATGTTAAAATTTCAAAGAGCTCGACGTCCCGCTTATCCTCGTTGGACAGAAGATGAAAATAATTTAAGTTTTCATGCCAAGTCACTTATTAGGTTATTATAAATCCAATATATAATTCTTATTATAGTATTTCTATAAGATTAATAATTGTTAATTATTTTTTGAAGTGCTTTACTTGAACCGGATGTTACACGTAGAGCCACAATGAATAGAATTGAAAATCATTCCTGGTTACAAATGTATAATACATCCATCACCTCTACAATGACGAATACAACAAATAATAATTATTATTCAAATGGAACATTTAAAACATTTTTTTCACCTTTTCGTGGAATTTGGGAATTTCGACAAAAAAATAAACTTTCAGAAAATAATATACGTCCAAATACATCTGTAAATTAAAAAACAAACAAACAATAAATAATACAATAATATTGTCTATCTATCTCTTTCTCTCTTTCTCATTCTCTCTCTCTCTCTCTATATATATATATATATACTAGCTGCTCAGAGTGCCTTCGGCGCTGTTCACATGTAGACGGGGGCTCCGCCCCCTGTATCCCAGAGTGGTATATAGTATTTGGTTGAAAGTAGTAAAAGGTTTTCATCCATTTTGTTTCAATCAGTATATTACATAAAGCGCCACAAGACAAACTAAAGAAAATAAAGCGGATTGGCAGGTTTGGAAATTTATTTTTATTTACAATAGAAGGAATATTGGGAATTAAAAAATTATTTATTTAGAAATAAAACGGACATTTTAATAATTTATACTTACAATGTTTGCAAGACAAATAAGATAAATTTCAGATTTTTTTCGATGAGAGATTAATAAATATATTTCGTAATTTGATTCTAAAATATTATTAAAATAAATATTTTTAATTTTATTTGGAAATTAAATAAAAAATTTTAAAATAAAAATATATTAATACAATATCAATTAAAAAAGAATGGCAAGAGGCAAATTTATTTCTCGCTTTGAATTCTAGACGTCATTTGGATTTAATATTTTAAATTAAGAAAATACTAATAAAGTTGATTTTTTTTATACTCATATATATATATATATACAATTTTTGCTAGTAAAATAATAATATAAGATATAAGTACTAGTTAGGTCCAATTTTTGCTAATAAAATCTTGTTAGATACCTTATACTTTTATAATCAAACTTATGAGTTTCCTTACAGTTAAGGTAAACTTGTAATTTTAATAATTGTTTATGAGTTTATATATTATTTTATTAATATTATTCTATCTTTAAATTTTAAATATTCATATAGGATCTATAGATGTATAGACAAATAGAGATAGAGAGAGATATATATTTTATTAAAATCTATTTCTCGCTTTGAATTCTAGATATAAATATTTCATAAATTCAGAAAAGATAGATATAGATTTTATCTCTCATTTCTTATTGATATTAATAATTTAGTCTGCTTATTTATTTATTATTATTATTATAATTATTTTTTAAAGAAATCTCTTAAAATAAAAAAAAAATTCAAAAAGAACAAAATATGATTAATAATTCTTTTGATTTATATTATATATGAATATATAATTATAATAAGTCAGTAAATATTTATTATATTTATGATTTTTCTATTACAAAGAGAGAAAGCAAGAAATTTATTGAATTACAATTGCTACATATACTATACTGTTCTTATTTCTTTTGATTAAAGTTAAAGTGTAATTAAAACATAAAGAAATTATAATTATAATAATAATAATAATAATAATAATAATAATGATTTCAAATAATTATCGTACCTATTTTGGATATTTATTATTCTATTTACAACTTGTAGGTGTATTTACACCATCCAACTTATCACGTTTTACTGGATGTTTATTTTTTATTTACCGTTCATTTACTTGTATTTTATTTATTAAAGTATTACTATTTTTTCTTTTATCTTTATTTCATAAAGAATTTGATGACACTTATATATTAAATTTAACTATAAATTTATGTCATTTAGAAATTCTTTTCAAAATTTTGCCATTTATTTTAAAACAGCATAAAATGAAAGAAATTATTTCACATGTTCATCAAAGATTTCATCAACATAAAAAAGATGAAGATTTTATTAAAATCATTGAAAAAAATGAAAAATATAATTGGATTTTATGCAACAGTTATACATTTATAAATCAAGTAATATTATTAATAATTATTATTATTTTTTAAATTTTATCTTACATACACCATCGTAGATATACTCGTAAATATCGTATATACATATAATACGCTAATATACATATAATATGTAGATATAATATACTTTTACATATTCTTTCAACGATCCCTATTTTGAGGTCTCTTTAGTCTTTAGTCATTTGTTCCGTCCATTTTGCAACACCTTTTTTAATTTTATAACTTTAGACATGCATAGAGATGTTCTATTTCTATTTGATCATTTCCAATGATTTCGTTATTGTTGAAATATGAAAATTATGAAGAAAAACAAATTTTCAAAATATATACAAGAAATGTTGAATATTCGTTTACCTGTGAATAATAAAATTGCAAAAAATGTGATTATCCATAATTGGAAGAGTTGCCCTAATATTTTTTTATATCTATCTTTCGTAAATATATATAAAAGAATTTTGTTTTTGAATTTAAAAATTATTATGTGCATATCTTCAAAGTATGTACCAAATTGGATCGCAATTTGGACATTCGTTTTTGAAACGTTTTAGCATACCAATAAAAATGAATTATTTATTTAAAATGAAAATTATTCCAAAATTATTTCTAGAAATATTGATAATATCTTTTGTGTTCTTGTTGTTGTTTTAGCTTAGTGTTTTATCAACATCGATTGCTCCATTAATCAGTGGCCATTTATTTGCCTTTAATTATTATTTTGACGAGTGGTATTTTGTGATTGGTGAAACTCCTATTCGTGAATTGCTTTGTATTTCCCAAGTGACTGGCCAATTAATTGATGGTTTTATTTTATCAATCGGAAATTGTTTTATACTATCCATTATGAATTACATGTGTGTGGAATTTGAATTACTTGCCATTGCATTCAAACGATTAAATAATGAATTCATGAATCCATTAGAAGCGGAAAGGAATTTTAAAAAATTAATTAAAGATCATCAACAAATACTCAAGTAAGAAATGTAAGAAATAATCAATATTATAAATACGAAACAGAGCAAAAAAAACACAACGCCAAACAAACAAACACTCACACGATTGTGAGCAAACGCGGCACCCATCTTGCCGAAAATTTTCTCAGACCCAACCCAAATGAGCATTCAAAATGGAAACCACTGAATCACTCCTAGGAGATGTGCCTATACCTTCCACAATCATCATATCCTGAATTTTGTTCAATTGTTTATTGTTTCGGGTGTAAAGAGCTCACCTGGGCGTCCATGCGGAGTTAGTCCCCATAGTATATTATTTATCAAGCTTAGAGCCTAGCTTAGTTTCAGTAATGTTTTTTTTTCCCTAATGAGCATACGAAATTCACTTTTTTCCATTTTCTTCTCCATTCATGAGATGGTCTGCTATTAATGGATGTCAAACAAAAACTAAAAGATTCAACTTGTTCCAATTTCGACAGGAGTCAGCTGATAGTTGCATGCTGACATTGTTGGCATTGTTGCAAATTTCATTTAGGAGACAGGAAATTCAAAAAGTCACGAACTTATTGACCTGCCCTCGTATATATATTATATATTATATAAAAATTAATGAACCTGTAAATTTAAATTTAAGTTTTTTATACTTTTTACCGACCGACGATAGTAAGGGAGGTATTGTTTTCACACCAAATTTCACCTGTGGAGATTTTTACATATCTCCACGAATCATGCATTTTCTTAACAGAAAAAAGTATTTTTAGCATGATGTCTGTCCGTCTGTCCGTCCGTATAGATGTGTACAGCCTGAACGGCTCAACGGATTTTGATGAAATTTGGTATATTTACTTAATGCATCAGTGGGATGAATTGATCAACTTTTGGTGCAAATCCGGAAACCGGAAGTGGTAGTATTAGCGATCGATGATAGGAAGAGGGAAGGGTTATTTTCACACCAAATTTCACATAAGGAGATTTTTTTACATATCACCACGAATGTATTGGTTTTATCCTCGGGAAAAATCATCTTCATTATGTTTTTCTTAATTTAAAATTATATGACGTCACCCAGCCCTTCATGACGTCACAGGCTCGGGTAACGCCGGCAACGTCGGCTACTTCAGCTATATATTATAAATAAAATAAAATTAAAAATATTTATGTTATATTTATATCTGTTTTTTATTACATTAATAGATATATTAAAATTATTTGAAATTGTTTCTGTAGCTGGAAATTAATTTATTTCAAACCGTCGCGTCGGTCGGTTCGGACCTGGCCACAGGTCAACTTTTTTAAATTTAATTTTTGTTGTTACTTAAAAGAAATTCGAATGATATGTATAATTATTAAAAAAAGAAAAGAAAGATAGACAACATACAAGTTTAATAATAAAAAATTATTTTTTTTTTTTTACAGTAAATGTGAAGATATAATAAATATTTTGAAACCACTTTTAGGATTAGAATGTCTCGCAATTTCATTAATTTTATGTACATTAATATATCAAACAGCGACTAGTGACATTGATAATTATTTTTTCTTTGGAAGAATTATCTTTTTAATTTGTTTCCTATTAGAACTACTCACGTTCTGTTGGTAAGTGAATCTTATCTAAACATTCTATAGATTTTATTCCATTGTAAAAAAAAGTTTTAAAAAGGGTATGAAATAAATTTTATATACGGCTATAGATGTATATATTTTGATATTAAATTTTATTTACATGTCTACATAGATACATATACATACATCATACATGTACTATAGGAGGGCTACTAATAATTTATATATATATATTATATATATTTTTTTGGAGTAATAATGAAAATGCGAATATTTATTCTTTTTGTCATGTTTGACATTTTTTTTCAGAACGTTTTGACATACGACCATCATTTGCGTTGTTTTCAGTGACTTGAAAAAATCAATTTGACATAAAAACGGAATTAACTCGTGAACATTTTTCACAACTTTCAACGTAGATTATCACTACAAGAGTGCATCGATGTACTTGAATCTTTGTGAAAACTGGTTTAATGAATTCAATCGTGGTCGACGCTCGCTCAAAGACGAATTCCGTGAAGGTCGTCCGAAATCGGCCGTTGTGCCAGAGAACTGACAATGCAAGATCGTCCGTCATGTGACATATCGTGAGATTAGAGGCATCTTGGCCATTTCTCCCACCAGCATACATTCGATATTGCATCAAAACACCTGCCCGTAAAAAAGGTGGATCCCACACGATTTGACAAGCGCTCAAAAAATCAAAAAAAGGCTCGTGTCGATTGGTGCAAAGAAAGCAATGTTGAAAAAATACGATCGCGGTGCTTCAAAAGACGTTTCATAAGATCATCACAGGTCACAAATCATGGATCTATGCCAAGGATTCTCAACCTTTTTTTTTTTTTACCGCGGCACACTTTTAGCGGTTTAAAAATTTCGCGGCACACAAAGTAAAATAAGTGTAAAAGTTTACCATATTGAAAAAAAAAAGTTTTTAGATCTAAATTGAAAAAATTTAGATCAAGTGGTTGAGAATCATTGATCTATGCCGAAACAAAACAGCAAGACGTTGAAAGGCGTACAAAAGCCATGTTTTGGAGGTGTGCTGGAGAATACTTTGAAAAACACGCTTCATCATTTTTCATCTCATTAGAAATATTCGCATTTTCATTATTAGGCACGAAATATACGATATATAGCAGCCCTCGTCTATTAATGCAAATAAAAGAGAAAAAAAAAGAAAGAAAGAAAGAAAAATAAAAAATGTGTGTGTGTGTGTGTGTGTGTCATAGGTACGGCACTTATTTAAAATTAAAATCTGAAGCAGTGAGTCAAGCTATTTTCGATAGTCAACTATTTATTACAAATCATCATTTAAAATATTATTTTTTAATATTAATGAGACGAGCACAAAAACCAGTTTATATTAAAGTTTTAAAAACAACAAATATCTCATTAGAATTAGGAGTGGACGTAAGTGTATTCATTATATTACTATTATTATTATTATTATTATTATTATTATTTTAATTTGTATTTTAGATTTCAAATTTAAATTAATTTTAAATTGTTTATATTTTCAGTTGTTGAGAACTTCATATTCCTTTTTTACATTAGTAAGACAATTTCAAGATAAATAAATAAATAAATAAATAAATAAATAATTATTGACCAATTATAAAAATAAAAATCTATTTTGCTTGACTTGGTTTGCGTGACTTAAAAATGAATAATATTCAACATTTATTTTATAATTCTAATATTAGAAATTTGTAATTTTGTTCATTTGTTGTGTTTTTGGTTATGTGACATTAAAAAATAGGTAGGATATCTGAGGATATCACAATTTTTCACATCTATATTATAATATATTTATTTAAAGCTATCGTTATTCTATATATGAATATATATGGTAATATATGTACATTTTATAGTAAAGTAGAGAGATTATCAATGACACTGATGATTGATAGTGAAAATGTTAGATATTAAAAATAAATAAAGATATAAATAAATAAAAATTTATTTCGTTTATTTTTTTTTTTTTTATACATAAGTAATAAATATAAATCACTGAGCAGCTTATTGAGTACTGCTCAATGCACCTTCGGCGTTATCGCACCTGTAAAGGGAGTGGATACATAGTAGTAGTTGAAAGTTTGTATTCAAAAGATTTTCATTCAATTTATTTCAATCAGTATATTAAAACATTCATTTCCTTTTTGTGATCTTATCGGTAAATTTATTACATATTTTCTTGTATATGTTCTTCTTCTATGAGTATAATATTTGTTAACATGTGTATTATTATTTATTATACTTACATTATATTATTAGTACCGGGAACCCGAGCCTCGGCTCGGTACTTAAATTAAAAAAAAATGATTCATTATTATTGGATTTGGCTGGTAATATTAATACCTGAGACACCGAGCTCTCGCTCGACCCTTTAAAAAATATTAATATACAATTCTTTAATTATTTATTACAATTATTAAATGTTGCATCATTGCATCAATCTGATTAAAATGAATGGAACTTGAGACAATTTTAGCTAGCATAATAAGATTAATCCAAGTAATATCGTCTATTTCTATTCGACACTATTTTCAGTTATGAAATGAACAGTCAGTAGAGAGTAAAAAAATTGTAATTGAACACCGCCGTTTTTTAAAATAATTAAATTATTTTATAGATTATAAAATAAAAATTATTGTATTAACATTAAAAATATTGAAATAAAAAATAATAGTTTGATTTAATAAACTAAAATATTATAAACATTTTTAGTGAGAATTTCTCAGGGAGGTAGGGAGCCCAATTCATTTAACCATCCATGTTGTATAAGGAATCTTAATTTCTTAACACTCCGTTTTTTCAAATTTAAAATAGAGGGAGAGAAAGAGTTTCAATTATATTCGAATAGTCGATATATCTATATATATGAGTATTTTTTTTTCTGAATTTAATTCCAAGTTGATTTTCAAAATTTTCTATTCTTTATGCATATGATTGATTACATGTGTTAAAATTTAAACAAATTCAAATATTCTAATTTTTAAATTTATATAAAATTTAATATTATTTTTTCGAGACTAATGGCAAATACCGGTGGCCCTAATCAGAGCAAGAGAAGACTCCTTTTGGTAGCGGCCCAGTCGATGATGTTATATGGATCGGAGATTTGGGCTTTACAACTATATTTTAAGTGAAAAAATGATTTCTTGGTTATATAAAAATTAAAATATGATTCTTTATATCTTTATTATTATTATACAGAAAAGAGTAGGCGTGTTAATATAAAATATATACCTTTTTTTTTTTTTTTTTTTTTTTTTGGAAGGGGGAAATCCTCATGGACACTCGAAGGATGTTATTCGAGTAGTGTCGGACTCTTACCGACTAAAACCTTCCTCCCATAGGATGATACTCCTCCCGGAACTGTAGCGAACATTGCTCAGGAGGAAGACCTTTAAGGGGGCGTGGATGTTATGTGAGCCCCCAAATGCTCTTCTAAATCTTTTTTCTGCATGATGTTTCTGCACATGCCAGCAACTTTGTCCCAATTTTCCTGGTTTTTAAGCATCGTGTCGATAAAGTTGTCAGCTGTAATTTTGTGCCCAAGACTGGCCTCTGTACTTTTTCTAATGCCCTCCCATCTGCAGCAGGTGAAGATGGTGTGCTCAGGGGTCTCGGAAACCAAACATCTCGGGCATAGGTCGTCGGCTTTTTTACCAAATCTTTTGAGGTAACTCGCGAAGTTACCGTGCCCTCCTAGCACCTGCGTCAGATAATAGTCCAGGTCACCGTGGTTCCGCAGGCACCACCTTCTCAGGTCCGTGATAAGGGTGTAAGTCCATCTTCCAGTATGGACCGTATTCCACCTGTCCTGCCATATGTCAAACAGCCGTTCCCTGTTTGCGGGCCCTGTCGAGCCGTCACTATCGTAGTTCCAACTCCTCTCATAGGCAAGCAAGTCGATAGGAGGAACTGCCGCAATCACTTGCACCGCACACGCAGAGATCGTCCTATAGGCTCTGGTGACTCGTATTAACGTACTCCTTTGAGTCCTGATTAATAAGTCCCTATTCTTGGCAACACTCAACGCGTCCACCCATACAGGTGCCGCGTAAAGTAGTATAGAGTTTACCACAGAGCTCAAAATTTTCCTCTTGGAGGTTGATGGTCCACCTATTCTGGGCATCAATTTATATAGTGCCATAGCAGATTTGTTGGCCTTTTCTATTGCCTTTCTGATATGTTCTCCCCATTTGAGGCTCTTATCCAGTATAACACCCAGATATTTCATGCTATTGTTAGCCTCGATATTGGTCCCTAGTATGTTCATTGACAGGTCGCCAACGTTTTTCTTTCCTGTGAATCTAACTATCTCCGTCTTCTGGGGTGCTAGTGTGAGTTCCCTTTCTGTCATCCATTTGTTGATTTTAGCAGCAATTTCTTTGGCTTTTTCACAGAGCCCTTCCTTTGTTTTATCAATCACTACTGCTATAAGGTCATCGGCAAAGGCGATCAGCCTGCAGTCCGGCGCAACATCCAGGCGCAGAACCCCGTCGTATAAAATGTTCCATAATAATGGTCCCAGAACGGATCCCTGAGGAACTCCGCAGGTTACCCTTCTGGACCTTCCGTCGACTGTTATACACCTGTTGGTAAAATAATTTTTAACTAGGGTAATCAGATATGAAGATATCTGTCTTCGTTCAAGTTCTTTTACGATATGACTCCATGATGCAGTGTTAAATGCATTTTTAACATCTACAGCGAGTCCCAGGCACAGTTCTCTATTTCTCCAATTGCCCTGCATTGCGCTTCGAGCCATTTTAGAAACTTCCAGTATGGCTTCTGTGGTGGATTTGCCCTCTCTGAATCCATATTGGTCTTCAGAGAGGCCACCATTCGAAACTAACTCATCATTTAATCTTTTATTGATAATCCTTTCCAGCACTTTAGCTAGACAGTCGATCAAGCATATCGGTCTATATGACTTGCAGGCTGGTATTCCAGGTTTAGGAATCAATACTAAATTGGCATTCTTCCATGAGTCCGGGATTACGCCCCTTCCGACGATCTCGTTATAAATCCCGCAAAAGATTTGCGGGTGCAGTTTAATAGCCGCCTTGGTGACTTCGGGAGGAATGCCATCCGGTCCTGGAGCTCTGTTATTTTTAAGTCGCTCTGTTGCCTGCAACATCTCAGTTTCAGTGACCCCTGTTATATTTGAAGATTTTACTTGGTCCCACTCGATTAACGGTCTTAAGGGGAACAGTTCCTCCGCAATCTCTAGTTTACGTTCTGTGCTTAGGGATGATTTGACTTGTATTCCAGTTCTTTTGCATACTATTTTAAAAGCGCTACCCCATGTGTCTTGGTCAACACTTTCAATAAGATCTTTCCAACATTGATTTTTTGCTGACTTAATAGCTGTTCTTAGAATTTTCCTACATTGGCGGTAGTCTTCATATAGTTGGTTGCGCATCTCAGTGTTGTGATTTTGCCTTTTTTTTGACCGGGTCCATTTTCTCCTTTTAGCGATACATTGTTTTCTCAAGTCTTTGATGTTATCGTTCCACCAGTAGGTTGGTTTCCTGTTATTTCTGTGAGATATAGGGAATACCTTTCTGCACACTTCTTGCAACATAGCAACTACAGAGGAGATGTTGGGTTGAGAAACATTCGAGAAAGCCCTATTTATCTCTCGTTTCAAAAGGTCATCTCTTCCATGTTTGAATCTCCACCTTGGGGAGTGTTCCGCAGAGGGTTCAAAATTTCTTTCTGTGTATTTGATTGAGAAAGAAATAATTTGATGGTCACTAAGTGATTCCTCGTCAAGTACCTCCCAGGATCGGATCACGTCTGTTAGATCTAAAGATATTATTGTGATATCCAGGATGCTTTCTTGGTCTCTTCTAGTAAACGTTGGTTTATTCCCAATGTTTGCAGTAACAAGGTCCTGCATCGCCAACCAGTCTGACAGAGCCGAACCTCTGTTGTCTTGGTAAGGTGATCCCCATAAACAGCTCTTGGCGTTAAAATCTCCAGTGATCAGTATTCTATTTTTTGGCCTATGTCTTAGGCTGGTAGATAGTTCCTCGAGAAACTCGTTATATTGTTTGCTAGTAGAATTGGGGGACTTGTAACAGGAGTAGATGGTGATACCCTCCAGCTCAATCCAAACGAAGCCATCGCCCGTACCTGTATTCGTAATAACCCCATTATGGACGAGTATAGCTGCATCTCCCAAATTGTCAACTATCCAACTAGTGCTTTTTCTAACATGGTTTTTGTTTGGTTCTGATACTAAAAGTACATCAGCATTCAGTCTTATTCTTGTTTGGTATAATAGATCCTGAGCAGCTCGACTTCTATTCAGATTAACTTGGAGAAACTTTATCTCATTCTGTGATTTGCTTTGTGAGGCATGGCTGCGATTAGGGTTAATTTGTATCACCTTAAGGTCTTTGCAAGCTTTATTATTATTTTTCTTCTTCATTGTGGTGATATTTGATGTTAGTTTCAGATGCTGCCGTGGTTACAGGTTGCGGAGGTTGCGGAGGGTTAAGTTGGGGTTTTCTATTTGTTTCTTTATACTCCTTTCTTTTTTTTGAAAGAGCTTTTTTGAACTCGTTGCATTTGCCGCTTCCAGCTTTGTGATTTGGTTGAGCACATAGAGGGCATGCTGCCTTGTTTGTACAATCACTTGTTCTGTGACCTTCCTTCCCGCAGTTGTAGCATAAGTTGGATCTGTCGGGGCCATTACAATCAATAGCAAGGTGATTGTATGACCAACATTTGAAACATCTTTTTATTGTAATTCTTTTTTCTACAGGACATCTTACCAGCCCAATTCTGAGTTCCCCGGTTTTTGCAATTTTATCTGCATCAGGTTTGTTCATCGTGATAGTAACCGATAGTCTATTGTTTATATCCGGCCTAGGTTCGCTGATGTTTATCATTTTGTCCTTTAGGCTTCCTATTATAGACTCCAGTGCCCCGGTTATCTCTTCTTTTGTAGTATTGGCATCTAATCTTTTAATGTGTAGAGATTCGTTGTTAACCTTTGAGCCCAGAAATTTGGTTTTCAGATTGTCGCATTTAGAATCTATAATGGTTTTTAGATCTCTAATTGCTCCATCATTTTTATCCGTTGTAATTAGCAGATTACCTTCTCTGGTGCTTCTTATACTTCTTATTATTTTGTTACTCGGATTATCCTTTATGGCTTTCTTGATGTCGCTAAGTACGGATTTATAGTTATTTTTATCCTCAACATCAATCATCAATGCGTAGCTTTTTTTTTCTTCCTTTGTTTTTTTTATATCGGTCTGAATTTTATTTTCGTTCTTTCTATTGGTGAAGATTTGCACTTTAGTCTCGCTAGAGCAGAATACACACTCGACCATTCTTCTTAGTCCAGTGAGGCTCATGCAATCGATGTGGTGTATCGCAACCCTTTTATCTTTTTTTGTTTCCTGTCTTAGCAACTGTAGTTTGTTCCATATATCTTCGTCGCTTCCATTATGCTTAATTTTTATGACCTTTTGACAGGGGTATTCTGTTGGGTCTTTAGAACGGAGTTTAGTTATTTGCTCCAGTACTTCAAATTCGTTTTTAGCATGTGCAATCTCAGGGAATCTTTCTCGAAACAGTTTTTGGATACTTTTTGACATTTCGGGGTCCTTAGGTTCTATCAATACGACCTTGACTACATTTTCTTCAGTTGTCAATGGGTTTCCATGTACAATTTCGGTGTTTTTATGTATTTCTTCAGGCCAGCTTTTGCTTTTGACTAGCTTCCATTTTTCTATAGTGTTTATGTCTTGAAGCGATTTTAGCTCGTCAGAGGAACTATCTTGGTACCATGGATTTGTTTGAGTAGCTATGTCTGTTTTGTTTATTTTACCACTTGTTTGACAATCGATGTCATATTTTGGTGTATCTACTTCTTCCCATTTGTGGGATTGTAGCCAATCCTGTACAGTTTTACGCTTTATAATTTCGGCTCCTCGTTTTAGTCCGATTACAAGTTCTTTTATTTCTCTTTTGGTTGTTGGGCTCTCCTCAATTAATTTGTTTAGGTAATCAGTGTTTTTAGAGAAAAGTTCCAGAGCCTCAAAAATGATAAAGGCGATTGGGTCTTCTTTTTTTTTAATTATTTCTTCTTTTGTTTGGGGTTTAGTTTCACTAAGTTTCCTTTTTTTCCCAGTATTAAGGGAATCACACCTTTTAAGTTTGCTTACTAGATTTAGTCTGCTGTGTGGCCCTTGTCTCGGCGTAGCTAATTTTTGAGCTTTCTCTGTATTTACAGTAATCGGCAGATCACTGCCACTGTTCCTTCTTACTGGAGATCGTAAAATTTTGGTGTCTTTTCCTGGATTGATTATGGGGTTATTATTTTTATTAATTTGTTTTTTTTTATTATCCATATTTCTTCTTGTCACTCCAAAGTGACGAGCCGTCTCCGAACGCGGTTCCTCTGGGTGTGGGAGGGTGATCACAGACCGGGCTACTCCCATTGCCACGGCTGCTTTTGGCATTGGACGGGAAAGATCATCCGTCACTTGCCGTTCACACTCACCCATCATTGGCTTCTCGACACTTCCATGGGGGCGACGCGTTGACGCCGGGAGCCACTAAGACGAGTGCGCTGATTGGATCATTCCACACATCCTTTACAAGCAGTGTCACCAAACCCGCTACCAGTCCCAGCCCAAATAAGAAGAAAAGAAAAGAAAGTAGTGAGTGAAAAATGAAAGACCCTTAGCCCTCAAAAACCTAATAGCATCGGGGTCGGAAGAAACAAGAGTTGGTCAAGAGAGGCCGGATAGGTTAGATAAAAGAAAGATATCTAGTACAAGTAAGTGGAAGCAATACTAGATATGGCACGGGACCTCATGGTTGCCAAACCATATGCTCACAAGTTATGAGCCCCTAAGGGGGACACCGAACTATCACTCGACCCTTTAACCAATTTATACAATTTATTTTTATATACTTTACTTTAAATTTTTATTTCTCGAGAATAAAACCAATACAAAGTGCATGATTCGTGCTGATATATAAAAAAATCTCCTCATGTGAAATTTGGTGTGAAAATAACCCTTCCCTTCCTATCGTCGATCGCTAATACTACCACTTCCGGTTTCCGGATTTGAACCAAAAGTTGATCAATTCATCCTACTGATGTATTAAGTAAATATACCAAATTTCATCAAAATCCGTTGAGCCGTTCAGGCTGTACACATCTATACGGACGGACAGACGGACGGACGGACAGACATCATGCTAAAAATACTTTTTTTCTGTTAAGAAAATGCATGATTCGTGGAGATATGTAAAAATCTCCACATGTGAAATTTGGTGTGAAAACAATAACGCCCTTACTATCGTCAGTCGGTAAAAACAGGAAAAGAAGCATACTGGCATTTATTGCAATTTCGACTTTACTGCATGATGCTCTCCGATAACAAAAAAAACAAAATCAAAAATGCTTGAACTATTCAATAGATCGATGGACAGTAGTAGCAGAAGCCATAAATGTTACCAGCTCTCTCAACATATTAAAATTAAATAAATAAACCAAAAATAATTATTTTTCAATTGTAAATCAAAACACCTTTGACCATTTAATTGTTTTTAAGTCCTTTCTCTACATCTGCAAAATCTAAGAGAGTTTAAAATTTAAATTTAATTTTTTTGATTTAAATTAATTTGCAATTTAGGACAAAAATAGAGCTGTCCCAAATTGAGGCATTCTCTCCTAGGATTCATACTTTATTTATTTTTGGTAAATGAGTCATATTTATTTTTTATTTTATTTTTTTTTTTAATAATCTAATTTACCCTATAAACAAATTAATATAACTGATATGATTTAATCCTCCTCCCCTAAATAAGACGCTGTCAAAATTGTCTTCTTTGATTTCTGATTATTATTATTATTAGTTTTAAATTTGGATGTTTACTGACCCATGTCCTACACCAATCAGTCTCTTTTCTTACACATATGTACTATAATATATTATTACTATTACTATTACTATTACTATTATTAATGGTTGATTATTAGGCTGTAAATTAGAATTGGGGACTATCGATTTGCGCTCTGGCCTATTTTTTTTACGAATATATTACATTAAATAGAAGTACCATCTAGTACCAGGTACAATAGACGAGGTAGGATAAGGTCGACCTCCACGACAAAAGTTTAACGTAGCACCTCACCCCCCCCCCCCCTCTCTCTCTCTCTCTCCCCCTCTCTCTTCTATTTCTTTCCATTAGCTCATTTAACTAGAAATCAACAGACCATTTAGATGTAACTTAACCAACTCTTTAGATATCATCACCAACAACAGCAACCATACCAGAGAATGTAAGTGTTTTTTTAACAAACAGAAAAATAACTTTTTTCAAAAAATATATTGTAAATTTTAGCATAAAGAAAGAATTTATTTTAAGTTTATAAATCGACAATTCGTTCCATATATAATTCATTTACATAATAAATATTTAAAATACATATACTACAATAATAAATAATTATTTATTTATTTAATTTATTGTTTGCGTTATTTTTTAAAGTATTTCTTTCTTTCTTTCTAATTTCAATAGAAAGAACAGCTCTTCTCTGTTTTTATCGTAAAATATTTTATAGACCTATTAGACAGATTATATCTATTTTATTAGTAAATTTTGTTATTCATTTTTTTTTTTTTTTTTTTTTTTTTTTTTCTAAAATAAATATAATAAGTTGACCTGTGGCCAGGTCCGACCCGACCGGCGGTTTAAAGTAAATTAATTTCCAGCTACAGAAACAATTTCAAATAATTGAAATATACTGATCTATTAATGTAATAAAAAACAGTTGTGGATATAAATAACATAAATATTTTTAATTTTATTTTATTTATAATATATATGTAAGACCAGGCTGTGACGTCATGAATGGCTGGATGACGTCATATAATTTTAAATTAAGAAAAAAACTAATAAAAATGATTTTTCTCGAGTATAAAACCAATACAAAGTGAATGATTCGTGGTGATATGTAAAAAATCTCCTCATGTTAAATTTGGTGTGAAAACAATACCTCCCTTACTATCGTCGGTAGGTAAAAATAACCCAAACTAAAAGTTTTCTTTGGTTTCTTTATATTTTAAACAATTTTGAAATAACCTACATATATAGGTACTATTACTTTTAAAGGATGATATTATATGTATATTTAATTTTTAACTCATTCTTATATATAAATAAGATATATAGATATACATTATATTATATCGAGAGAGAGAGAGAGAGAGAGAGAGAGAGAGATCATAAAACACCGCCTACTTTGTCATATTATAAAAAAAAAATGTAATCATTTTAACTAATGTTTACCTTTAAATAACATAACATTACAGGGTAGGGGCCTGGGAGGCGCCCGGAAAAGTCGCGGGGGCGGCTAAGAGGACAATGCAGACGTCAGGAGATGGTACGGCATCGACGATGATGGTTGCAACGGCTGTTGTCACAAATCACAAAACATCAACGGTTCAAACAACCAAAGAAGATGGAACAAAATCCAATAGAAATGGTAATGTGGTTAATCGTAATGATAAACCAATCTATTCGGACGGTAAATATAAAAGCACGAAATTGTCGAAAGGACATTTGGGGGGTGGCACTACAATGTATATACCAAAAATACTTATTTCAAATGCACTCCCTGATGAACCGACATTTGTTGGCATTCCAATACATCGTTCCAAATCATCGTCGACACCATCCACTCCTAAATTAACATCCGCCAACAATAATTCCAACTTTATATCCACATTGAAACCACCCAACACACCAGGTGAGTTTATTTTTACTAATAAAAGTATATCTTTACTTATCATTATCATTCGTTCATTCATACAATCCATTTTCGTATATCTTTACAATTGATATCCAATTCCAAATTTTTAAATTACCATATCCTATTGTATTCTTACAACAAATATCATTTATCTTATTTTTTTTTTTTTTTTTTTTTGGACATAAATAAAAATAAATATTCAATTAAATATTAAATATAAAAGAAGAATTATACAAATATAATTATTAAATAAAATCAATTTATTTAAATAGACAAAACAATTGTATAAAATGTATCTATCTATCTATCTATCTATCTATCTATCTATATAATTAAACGACTACGCAATCCTAAACTCCTTCTAAACGGCTTCATTGATCTTAATGGTTCGGATATCATTAGAACCGTCATGGTCCAAATATAAGGTATAAGGGTGAAAATTTCAAAAAAGTTGATCCATTCCAAAGTTATTGGATAAACAAATAACGAACCGACCGGCGGTTTAAAGTAAATTAATTTCCACCTACAGAAACAATTTCAAATAATTTTAATATACTGATCTATTAATGTAATTAAAAACAGATAGGCATATAACTTAAATAGTTTTAATTTTATTTTATTTATAATATATATGTAAGACCAGACTGTGACGTCATGAATGGCTGGATGACGTCATATAATTTTAAATTAAGAAAAAAACTAATAAAAATGATTTTTCTCGAGTATAAAACCAATACAAAGTGAATGATTCGTGGTGATATGTAAAAAATCTCCTCATGTTAAATTTGGTGTGAAAATAACCCTTCCCTTTCTATCGTCGATCGCTAATACTACCACTTCCGGTTTCCGGATTTGCATCAAAAGTTGATCCATTCATCCCACTGATGCATTAAGTAAATATACCAAATTTCATCAAAATCGGTTGAGCCGTTCAGGCTGTACACATCTATACGGACAGACGGACGGACGGACAGACATCATGCTAAAAATACTTTTTTCTGTTAATAAAATGCATGATTCGTGGAGATATTTAAAAATCTCCACATGTGAAATTTGGTGTGAAAAGAATACCTCCCTTAGTCGTTAAAAAACGACCCAAATAAACAACGCCCCATGTGGCGCCTCTCGTGGCTCAGTTAAGAAGTTGACCTTCAATATAAAAATAATAATTCTAGAATTTTCAATACAAAGAATGATAAGAATAATATTTAATATTCTATAATATTAAAAGTAAAATTAAATTAAATTAAATATTACTCCTAATTGATTAATATTTTCTAAAACAAAGTAAGTAATATTTTTTATATTTTGGAAAATTCTGCAATTTGCAAATTTGAGTAAAAACGAAGATCCAAATGAAGTCCGGAGAAAGGAGTATTACGGAACAACAATATTGCCACTTGGAATATCGATGGAATAGGAACACTTTTTAAACTTGATAAAGATGAGATTTACATCCTTCTTGAAATTTAAATAATTTTGCTGCAGGAAACATGGATGACGAAAAAGCTTCATCTCTCTGGCTATATGAGGGACTATAATTGTTTCTACTGTGAAGCAGTAAGGAAAAAAAGCAAGGATAGGGCGAGTGGCGGTCTTTTAACATTATTAGTCTACAAAAGCATAGAGAATGTTGAGATTTCAGGGAGGGATTCACTTTGACTGACGATTCAGGTTGATTTGAAGAATGAAAAATATACGATAATGATTTCATAATGACCTCCGAATCGTAGGATCGATCTGATTCTTAAAATTGTTTTTCGAGAATATTATTATTGATGTATACTATCTATAATAATAACGTAATTGTATGCGGAGATTTTAATTGTCGAATAGGCTGCCTCAATAATATTTGCGACGAATCATTATATACGGGCTTTCTCTAAGAAATTAGAATAGTAATGGACAAATTCAAGGACAGAAGAGGAAATTGGCTTGTGGAGGCAATGGAGGAGAGTCCAGGAGGATTTACGTTTGTTTCTTCAAGGGGCAGAGTAGGGTGGACCTGGTTGGTCTCTTTGGTGAGACATCCATAACTTTTCAATTCATGGTTTGATATTGGATGTGGATCACCGGCTATGACTAACGTTTCGGTTATGGCTGGCGATTACAAAATAAACCAAGATGAATATCTGAGCGCAAGAAAGGAGGAATATAGGAATGTCATAAGAAGCAAGAAAAAAGAATACATGAGTAGAATAATTGAAAAATTACATAATGTTACAAACTCTAGCAAATTTTGGAAAACAATTAAAATGTTCAGAAGGACTAATACTTGACTTGATAATCTTAGTATTGCAATGCAATATACATTTTTCTGTTATTCATAAAACCCTGAATTTAATACAAACTGTGAACTATGAGCTTCATTTTCTCAGCTTCTTTAGATGTGGAGTTGATCGCTTTGGCTTCTGAGTGGCACATATATTCTATACATATAAGCTACATTTACCTAATATTTATCTTTTTTTTTTTTTTTTATTTTATTTGTTTTAGTGTCACAAACACCTGCTCAACAAATGCACTCTGCATTTTTGCTTAGTAATAATATCAAGAATAGTTGTAGTATAACTAATGATAAAATACGGCGTTTAAAAGAGCAGGTGAGTATAAATAATCATCATCACTTATCAAGTATAGACGAGTAGATACCTACAGATGTAAAAGTTAGGAAGCATTGACATTCAGGAATGAGAATTTGAAAATTATTGTCTGAAAAAAGAGGAGATTGCATAATGAGATAATATAACAATTATTTTTAAAATGCATTCTCAAAATAGGGTTATATATATATAGAGAGAGAGAGAGAGAGAGATGGGTTAATGTGTGGCATAATATGTAGGTAGTTGAGAAATGATCAAGAAGAAAGTTTCACAAGTAAACGATTTGACTAGATAATAACTATAAAAGGAGATGTAAAACACACATATTATATTATATATTTCATCTTCACATAATCTTCTATTAATGAAAAAATTTATAAATAATAATTAATAATTTAATATTGAAATGAATGCATTTTTGTTGATTCTATTATTATTATTATTATTATTATTATATTATTATTATTATAATTATTATTATTTATTTTTGTATTTTTATATTTTTAGGTAGATCGAGCAGTGCTCGATCATAAGACATTTTGTGTTATTGGTGCTTATCCCTCAATTCGTCATGCAATGCGTCGTCGTGGATGGGTAGAGAAACATGAAGTGGCACGGATTGCACGTTTAGTTACAGGGCCATTTGCAAATGCTACATTTGGTATAAATTCAACAGAATGTGATGAGAATATTTATTCGGATCGTCAATTTCAAGCGAGATTAATGCGTAATGTTGCTGTTGATTTTTTATGGACTGTAAGATGTGATAATGTATCTTGGAAAGAATTGGGAAAAAATCAATTAGTAAATCGTTTCCCAAAAGCATATTTTACAACCAAATGGGGTCTGTGTACATATTTACAACAGATGCATTGGTATGCCGAAGATAATGTTGCAGAGACAAGATTTCCACGATGTTATAATATTTGCCAGGAAGAGGATTTTGCTGCATTTGTTCAGGATTTTCGTTTGACTGCATGTCAATCGTTAGTTCGATGGTTTATTGAAGCATGGGAGAAGAATGGTGTCAAAAGTGTTTCTGCTATTGAGGGTAAAGTACCATTAAATGCACTGGACTTTGCACTCAATCGATGCAACGAATTAATTCGTGCAAGAGCCCATCATGATATTGATGAAGATCCACCTGTTATATGGACACACCAATGGGATCAATTTCTTATTTGGTATTATATGATTGTCCATGAAAATTGTCTTTTTACAGAAGCCAAAAACACATGCATACGAGTAATTAATCAATCCATTAATCGATCCTATCATATAGTATATAAATATAATTACGGTGGTATGTATCTATTATTATATAATTACATGTATTTTTTTTTTTTTTTTTTTTTTTTTTTTTTTTTTTTTTTTGTGGTTTTTATAGAAAAAATATTGGGCATGTAAGAGCACAACTGTTGGTTTACGTAAATGTCTGCCTGAATTTGATCTTGATGGTATATTAAATATATGGATTGTGAAACCTGGGGCACGATCAAGGGGACGTGGAATTGAACTTATGAATAAAATTGATTTGATTGTCAATCGACTCAGTCCAAGTATTATGAAAGAGAGCCGATATGTGATACAAAAATATATAGGTGGGTGGGTGTTGTTTTCTATTCTATCATATATTCTATACCAGAGAGGTTACCAAATTTTTTCGGTATACTACGGCTCCCATAATACATCGGATTTTTTTTTTCCGCGGTGGATTTACACAAATCACACAAGTTTCTTAAATGATTAATAATAAATAAACTTTTTAGTATCTACTTACAGACATTTTTATAAAAAAAAAAAAAAAAAAATGATACCAATTAAACTGATATACTATAGTACTATAATACATAAAAAAAAAAAAATTACAATAGTACATACAATAGAAATTAATTATTTCATCAAACATTTTGTAATTGTTTTCATTTATCTACAAGTACTTATGTACAAATGTATAAAAATATTAATATTAATAATATAATAATAAATAATTAATGATAATATTATGATTTCAATTAACACTTATTTTTATTTATTTATTTTAGAACGTCCGTTATTAATTTATGATACTAAATTTGATATTCGTCAATGGTTTTTGGTAACATCAGCATTTCCTTTAACTATTTGGATGTATAAAGATAGTTATTTAAGATTTTGTTCACAACGTTTTAATTTACGCAATTTACATGAATCAGTCCATTTAAGTAATAACGCTGTCCAATGTCGTTATAAAAATGGACAACGAAATAGTGCATTACCATCAGAGAATATGTGGGATTGTCACATGTTTCAATCCTATTTGAGGAGTATAGGAGAGGCAAGAAGATGGGAGGAGTCTATTTATCCAGGAATGAAGGCAGGAATTGTTGGAGCATTATTAGCATCACAAGTATTATTTAGTTGTTATTATTATTATTATTATTATTATGAAATATAATAATTTAATATTTTAATTTTATTTATTTATTTATTTATTAACAATAATAATTATATATTTATTTTAAAGGATCATATGGATCAACGGCCAAATTGTTTTGAACTTTATGGTGCTGATTTTATGTTGGGTGAAGATTTCACACCATGGTTAATTGAAATTAATGCTTGTCCGTGTATGGCACCAAGCACAAGTATTACAGCTAGATTATGTCCACAATGTCTAGAAGACGTCATTAAAGTTAGTATAATATAAGAGTATAAGTGTAAATATATATATATATATATATACTGTCTATTATATATAAATATAGTATATATATTAATATATATTAATTATAAAAATAAATATAGATTAGTAAAATTGGAAAAATACTTGCATTTACATAAATACTATACTATGTATATATATATATATATAGGGGAAGGTTGCTATCGATTGGCTGCCTCCTAAAATGGACTAACTAACTTTATAAATTTCAATAAATGTAGACATTTATGCCTATTCTAATAAGTGTACCAAGTGTTGCCAAAAGATAGTTATTTTAATTTTAAGTTGTTTTTCACGTAAGCAAAAAGAAATTAAAAGTGATTGTGAAAAAAAGTAAAATTTTAACATCATTTTTCTAATTTACTAGTGTTAATACTAGAGTTTGAATTTATATTAATTGAAAAAAAAAATATTTTATAAAGTTCAATCAATTGTCTGTATATATGAATTGTTGTCATATATTCATAATGCCGTAAAATGAGACTGGCTGTCTTTTGCAAAGCGATACTGTGCTAGTTGCCTTAAATGAGTCACTGTATATGTGTGCACGCGCGCGTTTTCACAACTACTCCTATTGAACAACTATTAAAAAGAAACAATTGAATAATAATAATAACCGACTAAATAAAAATCTAGGTGCTTTAATCATATTTAAAATTTAATAATTAAATAAATAAAATTAATTCACATTTAGATTAAATAATAAATTAATAATAACTTATCAATTATAAATTCATATTGTAACAACAAGGTTAGGCGTTCAGTTTTAATTTGTCTCTTGGAGGAAATCAGTCGCCTTAATTGGACCGATTACAAGTTTTTACCGACCGACGATAGTAAGGGAGGGAAGGTATTGTTTTCACACCAAATTTCACATGTGGAGATTTTTACATATCTCCACGAATCATGCATTTTCTAAACAGAAAAAAGTATTTTTAGCATGATGTCTGTCCGTCCGTCTGTCCGACTGTCCGTCCGTCCGTCCGTCTGTCCGTCCGTCTGTCCGTCTGTCCGTCCGTATAGATGTGTACAGCCTGAACGGCTCAACCGATTTTGATGAAATTTGGTATATTTACTTAATGCATCAGTGGGATGAATGGATCAACTTTTGGTGCAAATCCGGAAACCGGAAGTGGTAGTATTAGCGATCGACGATAATAAGGGAAGGGTTATTTTCACACCAAATTTCACATGAGGAGATTTTTTTATATATCACCACGAATCATGCACTTTGTATTGGTTTTATCCTCGGGAAAATCATATTTATTAGTTTTTTCTTGATTTAAAATTATATGACGTCATCCAGCCATTCATGACGTCACAGCCTGGTCTTACATATATATTATAAATAAAATAAAATTGAAAATATTTATGTTATATTTATATCTGTTTTTTATTACATTGATAGATATATTAAAATTATTTGAAATTGTTTCTGTAGCTGGAAATTAATTTACTTCAAACCGTCGGTCGGTTCGGACCTGCCCACAGGTCAACTTATTTATTTTTTATTGTTCAAATATCTCATTAACATTGAATATTTATTACTTGTATGTCTAGAATAAGGAAATACAATATATATTGTATTTATTATATGAACAAATATATCATACGTGATAGGATATTACATTTCCATGGATTTTATAACAAATTTTCTTTAAGCGACCCACCGATAGCAACCCCTTCCTTTATACCTATATAAAATTATTAATTATTATTTCGTTCGTTTATATTATATGATAGATAAAAATCATCATGATTTTTTTGTTGCTTATTTATTTATTTATTTTCTCTATAAATAGGTTGTAATTGATCGTCGTGATAATGTTCGTGCTGATACAGGACGTTTCGAATTGGCATATCGTCAAGTAATCTCGCCAACTCCATCCTATTTAGGAATGTCATTACAAATTCGTGGACAAAAATTAATCCGCACTGGAACATTTGGAAGTCGTCCCAGTCCATTGCCAAGTAGTCATCGTATGTTAAAACGGACAACAACAACAACTATAAATGATTTAACAACAATACCCGATGATAAATCACAAAATTTAAATACTACACAAACAAAAATTGAACAAATACTACAGAAAACATCGAAACAAAATCGTTATGTGTCTGTTAATTATATTGGACCAGTTATAGTTGATTTAATTGAAGATCTTACTAGGCAATCGGACACGCCCAGGCATAGTTTTCGTGAAAAAATTGGTCCAATATTTCCTGAAACAATCAATTGGTCAAGATCAAATACCAAATTAAATGTGATTAATATTAATCATAATCATAATCATAATGGTACTATACCATTAATCAATTATTCTCAAACATCACAATCAATAAATACTCTCTATAATAATAATAATAATAATAATAATAATAATAATAATAATAATTTAAATAATAATGATAATAAATTAAAATCACCTTTGTCATCAAAATTTCCTAAATACATTTCAACTGGTGGCAGTATTGGCACAAAAATAAAATATAAAAAACGACGAATGAAAACTAATGAAGGAATAATGAAAAACAGAACAAAGGGTTTATCATCAATAGCAAAAAATATTAATGATAAAAGTGCAAAAGTGTCATTGAAAAAGACATCACAGCAACAACAACAACAACAACAACAACAACAACAACAACAACAACCATTACTAATGCATCATTTTAACGAAGAGAAAAAATCAGCTCGTAGTCGATTCCGTAAGGCTCCATCAGAAATGACAAATTTAAATTGGAATGAATTATCTAATCATGTTATCAACGATTGGCAACATTCATTGAAACGTAGTAATAAACGTAATTGTAAGGTAGTCCTCTCAAGCATTCAAATGATCAATTCACAAAATATATATCAGGCAAATAATCGTTATTTAATGCCAAATACACGGCGTTATTCTGTCGACAGCAACGATAATGATGTTCTTAATGATGATTCAACTTATCTGGATATAATAGATAAATCAATAAATGGAGTAGGAGGAATAGAAACAGAAGCAGCAGCAGCAGCAAATGGTGTAGGATCTATAAAGGCAATTGGAATTAGTTTAACATTACCACCACAATCACAAGTCAAACAATTGAAAACATTTCAAACAAATGTTTTAGTCCCACCAGCATAATTCCTATAACTCCAACTCCAATTCCAATTCCAAAAATTTCAATTTGAATTAAAAGGTAATTAGGATTACAGTTAATAATAATAATAATAATAATAGTTGTTGTCATTATGTTCCGTATTTTCTTTAAAAAATATATATATATATATATATATATATATAAGTGCATAATGGCTTATTTTAATATGTGTGTGTATCTAAGTATATATATATAAAAAAATACGCTTTCTTATTAATATTCTTCTTAAATTTATATTAATTTAATAAATATTAGATATAATATATATATAGTTTTTATTTTCTCCCTTCTATTGTTGTTATTATAAAATCATTAAAAACACCACCGAGTTAAAAATAATCCTAATAATATAATTTTAAAATTAAAAAAAAAAATTATTTTATTATTATTGTTATTATTTAATGTTTTTATCAGCTTTCAAGAGATAAAAGATAATTCAATCATTCATAATAATTTTAATTAATATACATATAGGTACTTATTTATTTATACCTATATTAAACATATAAACAAAAATTAGAAAGAATAAATGTATTAGATTTTTTTAATTTATATATTTTTATTACTTGCTATGTATTTTCAGTGAGAATTTATATTAATGTCTCAATATTGCTCTCTTTTGTATTTAAAGAATAAAGAAAAGAAATCACACATATTATGACAAGTGAGAGAGAGAGAGAGAGAGAGAGAGAGTTTAGAAAAAAGAAAGACAAAACAAAAACAAAAGAAAACTAAAGTAAAAAAATAGTAAAAAATAATTATTATTTAAATAAAATGAAAATTGAAAAAAAAAAACAATTTATTCTTAATTTAAATTTATAGGTGAGTGTTTTTTTTCTTTCTATTATTAAATTTATTATACTATCTATTATACTTATAATTCAACTTCCTAAATCCTCCATCTGTTTACAACACAAGAGTCAGATACACTTAAGAAAGATTGGAATTTTGTTTTTAATTTAATAATAATATCTTTATTTTTTTTTTTTTTTGCTTTTTAATATTAGCTATTGTAATTTATATATTTCTAAAATCGACCATTCAAGGTTATTTTTAAATTAATAACATCTTTATAAAATTTTTGATATTAAAAAAAAAAAATTAGAAAACAGTAAAGAATATTTATTATATATAAAATAAAATTCAATTTCATTTATTTATTACATTGTAATAATTTATATTTAAAGATATATATAGAAAATAAGCAAATAATAAATATATCTGTGTAATTTAATTTTAACTTTTTTTTTATTAATGATATAAATATATTAATTATATAAGAGTATAATATTATTATATATTATATAATTTTTATTCAGAATCAACTATTTTAAATTTATGTTTTTATTTTAACTTTTTAAAATAAATTTAAAGTTTTTTTTAAAGAGATATTATATAATTCTAAACAAATTAATTAAATATAGAAAAAATCAAGAAAGATATTCGAGGAATTTTATAATATTAAAATTTATTTTTTTAAATTTTCTATTAATATATTATTATTTATTTTTAGACAAATAAGCAAATTAAAAGTGCACTATTTATTTTTCTAAAAGGTGAATAAGTTCAGAAAAAATTACTTTTAAATATTTATAGACAAATTTAAGGTTGGGAGATCTCTCCCCTAGTTACTTTATTGGGGTTGATTTTCTGGTGAGGAGATTTTGCCCAAATTTTATTAAAAAATAAAACAAATTAATTATACTTAATATCTATATATTTTAAACATTTTTTTGGTTGTAATTATACTCTCATTTTTTCATAATAATTATTTTATTTATTTATATTGTCTATTAATATCAAAATAAAAGTAATTGAAATTTTGTTTTTGGTCAATAGTTTAAATTTAATATTTCAATCAAAATACACGATTTTTAAACTATAAATCTATTGTGATCAATATAAAATTTCTTTTTAAATAAATATAAATAAAAAAGATGACCGCTTAAAAGTCTTAAAAATAGAATAAAAATAAAATGAAATTTGTTAATATTAAATATTAAATATATTTATATTTAACTTTTTATGTTTATTTTTAAGAAAAACTTATTTAACCTATTTAATAAATTTCTATATTATTATATTTATTTGATGATTTTCATGTTATTTAATAGATATATAGTTTATTTATATCCTTGAAGGTTAATGCCACATTATAGAAATTATTTTATTTTAGAATAATTTAAAACACAAAAGTATAATATTTGAATTGAATTAAGCGGAATTAACAAAATATTTAGATTGAACTATGATTGGTTAATGCCGACCAATCGGATTTCAGTTTCTTCCCGGTTTCTAACTAATTCAATTTTTGAAATATATCAACCGTTTTTTATTCTCATTGCATTATATCCAATATCTACATTAACAAACTAAATGTATATTTCTATATCTATAAATGAATTAATTTAATTTTTAGTTTATTTTATTTGGATTTTTATATATTGACCTTAACAAAATTTTCCTATTTATTTTATTTATTATATATAGATATATTAATAATTTTGACTTTATTTATCAAATAATAAAAAAATAAATAAACCAGAATATCAATCATGAGTAGAAAAGAAGAGAATATGAATATCCCTGACACTATCGTTGATCAAAATACAAATACAATATATCAGAAAGGACGATTCTTTGGCAAGGTATTTTTTTTATTTAATATTTATTATTATGTTATATTATTATTTAAATTTTCTTTATTTTTTAAGGGTGGATTTGCAAAATGTTATGAAATTATTGATAAAAAAACAAATGAAGTGTATGCAGGAAAAATTGTTTCTAAAACTCTCATGTTAAAAAATAATCAAAGAGATAAAATGTCTCAAGAGATTTCCATTCATCGTGAATTAAAACATAATAATATTGTAGGATTTTATGGGTTTTTTGAAGATTCACATAATATATATATTGTTCTAGAATTATGTAAAAGAAGAGTAAATATTTTATAAATTATTAATTTTTTTTTTTTTTTATTTCTCAGTAATTAATTTTTTTTCTATTATCTTATAGTCAATGATGGAATTACATAAAAGACGTAAAACATTAACCGAACCAGAAATAAGATATTTTCTTGGACAAATACTTGATGGTGTTTCATATTTACATAAAAATTCAATTATTCATCGTGATTTGAAATTGGGAAATCTTTTTATTAATGAAAATATGCAAGTGAAAATTGGTGATTTCGGCCTTGCTGCTAGAATTGAACATGAAGGGGAAAGAAAAAAGTATGCTTTGTTTTTCATATACACACAAACAATATTAAATATTAAATTCATTATCAATTATATTAATAAAACTTAGGATTTTAAAAATTATATAATCTTTAATTATATACTTTTAAATATATATATATAGAAAAAATTAATTTTATAAAAAAGAATATTACTAATATTATTTGATTTCTAAATTATCAATAATATTTAAATAAATAAATAAATTAAATTTTTAATTATGAAATGGAGGTTATAGTAAAATCTTTTAAAATATATTTGTATAAAAATTTAGTGGCAAAATTTTCTCAACATTCGGCGTTCTAATTGAAGGATTTAATTATATTCAAATCATGAATCATATTGTTTTGTTAGAAGCTTATTAAATGAAAGTAAATGATATAATAATAACTATAGTCATTGATATTATGAGATATATTTTTAATTAAATCAAATAAACTAATCACTAAAAACAATTTATTTTTTTCTTAACCTTTATATATATTTATATTTGAAATTTATATATTTATTTATTTTTTTTTTATTTTATTTATATATTCATTTTGTTTTCTTTTTTAAGGACACTTTGTGGTACGCCAAATTATATTGCTCCTGAAATTTTAGAAAAGCGTGGACATAGTTATGAGGTGGATGTTTGGTCCATTGGATGTATTGTTTATACACTTTTATTTGGACGACCACCATTTGAGACTAGTACATTAAAAGAAACATATAGTCGTATAAAAAAATGTGAATATAATTTGCCTAGTAATGTCTCTTCACATGCATCGACATTAATACAAAAAATGCTTCAGTTCAATCCACAAGCACGTCCTACAGTGGAATCATTAATTACTAGTGAATTTATGACATCTGGATTTTATCCAAAAGAATTGCCAATCTCTTGTTTAACGATGGCTCCACGTTTAGATGCTACCAAAATGAAATCTCCACGTAAACCTTTAGTGGACATGAATTGTGAGAATGCAGCAGTAGCTGGAGTTGGAGTTCCAACACCATCATCATCAGCAGCAGCAGGTGTTGGTGAAGTAGGATCAAGAATGCCAAGAGAGAGTAATGTAATGGCAGCTGGAAAAGTATTCACTAGTAAAAGTCAAGAGGGCATATGCAGGGATTATTTGAAATTGTTACAGAGTCAATTGAGTCAACTATTAATAAAAGATCCTGCAAGAGATAATTTACTCTTCAGTGATGATACAACTGATCCTGGTGCAACACCACTTGTCTGGATATCCAAATGGGTTGATTACTCCGATAAATACGGATTTGGTTATCAATTGAGTGATGAAAGTGTTGGTGTAATGTTTAATGATAAATCACGAATCGTGCAATTGGCAGATGGAAATAATGTTCATTATATTGAAAAGAATGGCACAGAACATTATCACAGCCATAATAATTTCCCACAAAAAATAGAAAAGAAAATGAAATTGTTAATGTATTTTGCACGTTATATGAATGAACATTTAGTGAAAGCAGGTGAAGAAATATGCAAAAGGGAATGTGACAAGCTATCACGTGTGCCATATTTATATCAATGGTTACGTTCATCTTCAGCTGTATTAATGACATTGACAAATGGCACAATCCAGATCAATTTTCTTGACCATAATAAAATAATCTTGTGCCCTCATATGGCAGCCGTTACACATATTGATATCGAGAAAAATTTCAGGACATATAAATTTACCACCATTGAACAATACGGCTGTAGTCCAACACTTGCAAGATGTTTAAATTATATTCTCGATAAAATTAATACAATTCTTGACCCAACAACAACAACAACAACAACAACAAGAACAACCACCACAGCAGATCCATCCTCAAAAGAAAATAATTAAATGTTAATACATTTATTAAATATATTAGCATTTTTCTTTTTTTTTTCAATTCTACTAAAATTGTAAACTATATTCATAATAATTCCTTTTTTTTTCTCTTTTTTTTTTTCTTTTTTTTTAATGATATTAATAAAAATAATTCTAATGATTGTAAAATATTTTTATTTTTATATTAATAATAATTCTATTGATTGAATTTTTTCTTAGTATTTAATGGATTAAAATAATAAAAAAAAATCATTAGAATTTAAAATAAGTTTATAATTAATTTTTATATATTTCTTATTATCCAAAATAAATATATTTATAAAAATTTATGAATATTTATATATCTGTATCTCTTTGAATCTGTAGGTTTATTCAATTGTCCATTTAATACAGACTTTTTTTTTCAATTTCCATTCATTTTTATATTGTTCTTACTTTCTCTCAACTCGTTTTTTATTTAACCATTATCTCCTTATATAATTATCTCTAGCCATTGTCGTATATCAAAAACTACTAACTTTGTTTTGCATTTTTCTTTCAGTTTTTGCCATTTTTCTGATTTTATCTGTGTTATTTAAATTTCTTTCAAATTAGTCGCTAACGAAAAATAATTCACAATGCGGTAAAATAGTTAATTTTTAAATAAAAATCAATTAATATATTAAATAATATAGTATATTGATTAATTAAACCATGTATTAAGTAAAATTAATATAAATATTATGTATGATTATTATAAGCTAAGATAAAAATATACTCTATTATTAAGATTTAATGTTTTCTGACATTCTTTGCAAATATTTAGCAATATTTAAAATTAAAACTAAAAATTATATTATTCTTCTAAAAAAATACGTTACCTCCATTAATTTATTTATTATATTTTTCTATTTAAATAAATACTAAGAACAAATTAATCATGTTCATTTATTAAAAAAAAAAAAAAAATTATTTCAGTATTATAAAATAAATTAAACGTGTTCTCCCTCACTCGTTTTAAAAGGATGATGCGGGTGATGCCCACACATGTTTAATCATAAAGTATATATATATTATTATGAAAAATCATTTATATTGCCAACACACATTTCTTTATTTTTTTACACATTTAGAAAATTAAATTAATTTTTTTAAAATAAAAATTTATTTAATAAATATTATATTATATAGATATAATATATATATATATTATAATAATTATTTTTTTCCCTATTGGTAAATATCTATAAACTACGTGTGTAATAAGAAGATGGCTGCCTCACCTTTTAGCAGCATACAAGTCAACTATCTATCAATCTGGCAAGAATTACGCAAATGAAAAATTGTCTAATAAATACTTTGCTTATTTTCATTTATTGATTGATTTGAAATCAATATGTGTTGATTGTACTATTATATTGCTTAATTATTGATTTTATGTGATGGTTAGAACGGGGTTAATTGTATTTTCTACCTGAGGAATGTCAAATGGTATTTAACCATAAAAAACTTATTTTATTTAAATAAAGATATTTTTTATAATCAAATTTTAAATCTATTTTAAATAAAGTGATCAATTTTAAAATAAATACAATTTTTTTTTTTAAATCGTAAAATCTAACGGTGAAATCTGGAATGGAATTATAATTAACCAAAAGTTTCACAAGACAAGATCATGGCATTTAATGAGGTAAAAAAAAATTATTTTTCTTTTATCCTCCCACCTATATTTATTTTATACATATTCTATCAATATTATATATATATATATATGATTTATTTATATTATTTTATTTCTTAAAAATCAACAATTTTTTTTATCATTTAAAAATCAACAACAAAATATTTTTTATCATTTAAAATATTCTTTATTTTAAAACTTTATTTATTTTTTTTTTTTTATAATATGTAATTTCAAGATTAACATTCCTTCAGTTTACTGATAAGATATTCTTTTTATTTCATCAATCTAACTGATATAATCTTATTAATATATATATATATTTATTTATTTATTTATTTTTTAGAAAGTTGATCCTGAACTTATTTTTACTAAACAAGAAAGGATTGGAAAGGGTTCATTTGGTGAAGTATTTAAAGGGATAGATAATCGGACACAGCAAGTAGTTGCTATAAAAATAATTGATCTTGAAGAGGCTGAGGATGAAATTGAAGATATTCAACAGGAAATCATGGTTCTTTCGCAATGTGATTCCCCATTTGTTACAAAATATTTTGGCTCTTATCTGAAAGGTACAAAATTATGGATAATAATGGAATATCTTGGTGGAGGTTCCGCTTTGGACCTGATGAAGGCTGGAAGTTTTGAAGAAATGCATATAGCTGTCATTCTTCGTGAAGTCCTCAAAGGGTTGGAGTATTTACACACAGAGAGGAAACTCCATCGAGATATTAAAGCTGCCAATGTCCTTTTAAGTGAAATGGGTGATGTGAAATTAGCTGATTTTGGTGTTGCTGGCCAATTAACTAATACGACAAGTAAACGGAATACATTCGTTGGCACTCCGTTTTGGATGGCACCGGAAGTCATCAAACAATCCGCATATGATTCTAAAGCGGACATTTGGTCATTGGGCATTACAGCAATTGAATTAGCCAAAGGTGAACCACCAAATTCCGAATTGCATCCAATGAGAGTTCTCTTTTTAATTCCAAAGAATAACCCACCTCAGCTCACAGGCAATTATACAAAACAATTTAAAGAATTTGTTGAGGCATGCCTAAACAAAGACCCTGATAATCGTCCGACAGCAAAGGAGCTTCTTAAATTTCCATTTATACGGAAAGCTAAAAAAAATTCATACCTGATTGATTTGATAGATCGATATAAAAAGTGGAAATCACAACGTAGCGAAGAGAGTGAAACAGAATCCGAGAATTCTGATAGTGAAGAGTCTAAACCTGATTCAGAGGATGAACCATGGATTATGACAGTGAAAGGAAAATCTTTATTGCAAGCGCACCATCATGAAGAGGCAACGAATGGTGATACAAATATGAATCATTATCTACCTCCACGACCAATGTCGTCTAGTGACAGTGGAGTTAGTGATTTATCAGTCAAAATTGATCATTCAACCTCATCTTGTCCTCCTCCTCCTCCTCCTCATTCAAATAATGCTGCATCAGGTTCATCATCAAGGGTTAGATATAACCAAAGTCAAAATAAAGACCAACAACAACATCCAAAAGGAAAACAACAACAACAACAACATCATCATCATCATCATCAGCAACAACAACAACAACAACAACAACAAACAGCAGCAATGCCACAAGCACGTCCACCTCCGCCACCTCCATCTGTACTAAATGCTGTGATTCATCCTCTGATAGGAGATTTAAGTCGACGACATCAATATTCTCGTGGTGGTGGCCCTGAATTACTTGAAGAATTACGTGCAGCTTTTGAATTGGCTGAACGTACTAGCCCAGGGTTCAGCGAGCTTCTCCTTCACGAAATCCTACGCAAGCTGATCCCGTCCGCAGCCGAACCGAGGCTTGCATCTTTACTTGAACGAATGACTCGGTAATAAATATAAATGATATTTTATAATCTCTAAATATATTTAATAGTAAATGTTTTTTTATATTCACAACACTTTAATCAATTAGTATTATTTTATTTTTGAAAATATTCAAATACTTTCAGAATTTTCAATAAAATATAATTAAAAATATAATATATACACATCTTAAAAATTTTAAACAAATCTTTTCAATGTATCAAGCTACGCTTTGTTTTTAGAAATAAAACTAAAAATCTTTTTCTTCTTTTTAATCCACTTTTTCTCAATCATAAATTTCTAATAACATTGTACCAATCTAGTGAAAAACAAAACGAAATGAAGTGAATCTGAAAATAAAAAATTACTTAAAATACATAAACGAATAGAAAGTAGAACAAAATCCGAAAGAAGAAGGCACAAACTAATATTGAATTTCATCAAAGTTGCTCCTATTGTACGATGCTTTTGGTGTATACTCAATATATAAATGTCAAAATACTTGATAAAATATTACTAAAGAAGATCGCATAAAATTTGAAAACATTTATTTTGTATAGATAATATGTATTATCCCAATTTTAAAAAAAAAAAAACTTTACACTATACAATTAAATTAATATTAATATAAATCCATTAAAATATTTTAGTTTAAGATTGATTTTTTAAAATAATTTTGAATAAAAAACAAACAAACAAAAAACAATAAAAACAAAGAGTGGCTTGAAGCACGACTAAAATTTGTCCAATCATACTTAATTTTTTTTTTTTTTTTTTTTTTTGTATTTTTTTTAATATTAATTGATATGTTTTTAGAGTATGTCATGATTACAACTTGAAAAAATTAAAATAAAGATTGGTCTAATGATTTTAATATTTAAAATAAACCACATTCATGTTTTCAATTTTTAATTAATTTTGTAATTAATTACATTGGCTTCTGAGTGAGTTAATAAAAAAAAAAAAAAAACGAAAATAAAGATTACCATTATTTTCAAATTTTCTATTCTTTAGTTACTATTAGAACATTTCGATCATGTGATATAAAAATTCCATCTTTGCCACTAGTAAATTATTAAAAAAATTTTATTCGATAAAAATAATAATAAAAAAAAATGCAAGCATATAGTAACTTGCAAAAGAATTCAGTTATATGTTGCTAAATGAAGGCGCCACAACGATGACTCAAATTCTTGTGGTCCCGGGTTCAAGTCCCGGACCTGGCAAGGGAAATTCCCTACCTGGGGTCTATGGGGCGGAGTCAACCCAATCTCCGGGATCAAAATTGGGAAAATACTTGGTAAAAAGTGGCGACTCCGATCAAGAAAAGGTTGATAGGGCTCGTTCTATTGATCATAGGACACCTCATCATTTATATAAACGACTTGATAGGCGCTGTCTTTGCGAAGGATGTACAAAAGTCAAAGGATTTTTTTTTTTTTTTTTTTTTTTTTTTTTTTTTTGTTGAAATTTCTCAAGTTTTTTTGTCAATATGTATTGTCCACTCTCTCTATTACAGGTAATATACCGATATCGATACTTTATCTAAACGAGTGGCTACCTTGGAAACTCAACAACTAAATCGTCTCTTCCGAAGTTAATTAAATTAAAAAGAAAGGGCAACAACTAAAAAAACCATTGAATTCAATTTAAAAATAAAGACCAAGCATTTATTGAAATAAAATATAAATCCAAAATACTAAAAAAATATTGTATAGGCTATAATAAATAAATGTTGAATGTATCATGTAGAAAGTTTTCGTTATTATTAATAAAAAAACTATATTTTCACCTTATCATATAAATATTTACTTTGAGTTAAAAACAACTCAATTGACATTTTGAATATTTTGATTCAATACGATCGATCACTAGCAACGAATTTCTAACGAACTATAAATAAAATTCAACAAAGTGATAAGGTGTGTTGTAAGCACCCATTCGGCCCACCCGATACGATACATACTAGTATATCGATACTTTATTCGAAATCGCATTTCTCTATAAAGGAATGAATTTCTTATTAAGACTAGTAATTGGTATTCAATCGATGCTTGGGTAAAAATTAATGATAAATTATTTTTAGCCATCATCTTTTTTTCGATAAATCCTCATTATACATCATTTTAATTGAGTATCAAAATAAAATTTTTTTAGTTATTAACTCTTTTTTTTTTTTATTGTTTCTCTTCTCATTTTTATAATATTATTCGAACCATATGGAATGTATTACTGATTAATTTCCTCTTTTTTTTAAATTTTTTAATATTTATTTTATTTTTTGAATTTATCCTACTTCGATATTATTATAATTATAATATTTTTCTTGTCTCAATGGTGAATGTTTAATAATTGAACGATTTATATAAATATAAAATTAACCACATATGGCTAATTGGATCATATTGGTACATATATATACACATATATATATATATATATAGATTATAGGCAGTGTCTCAATCTTCTGACAAAAATCACAATACGATGATTTACAATAACAAAAATAAGCAATACATTATAACGTTAACATTATATATAAATATATAATATTGTTTGTTTTATTAATTTTTTTTTATCTTTTTATTTTTTAGGCATAAGTAAAAAAAAATCAATGTAAAAGTACCTCATCATCTTCTCAGCCAATTTCAATCTGGAATAATTCTGGAATTGTACAATAAACGACATTCCACCCGTTCTCTTGTATATGTATATATGTATATTTATAAAATAGCCTAATTTTAAATAATTAATAATAAAAAAAGAAATAAAACTTATAATAATACAATATAATATAATTAATTAATAATAATTCATAATATATATATATATATATATATATATATATAATGATTATCATTTATAAAAATATTTTTTTAGCTGTGTACATATTATTCGAAATGATCATTGGCATTGGTATGTGTGAGATGTAAAATTTAAGCCACATATTTCAACCCCCATCAATTATCATCATTATTATTATTTTTATCATCATCATCATCATCACCACCACTACCACTATCATAAATGGTACTTGTTATAATTGAGTCAGTTTTTATCAAAAATATATTTAACTATATGTAACTTTATGAATATATTCATTTGGTATTATCATTTTATTTGCCTTTGTCAGTTATAAGAAGAAGTATTAGTACTGCTGCACACAAATAGTATTATTATTACTTTATTATTATTTTATTATATTTTATTTTATTTTTTTAATTTAAATATTTATATATATATATATATATATATATATATATATATATATATATATATATATAAAACTAATATTGTTGCTATTTTGTTTATAGTTTAATAATTTTGACATTAATTAAAATGTGTATAAATATATATATATATATATATATATATATATAATATATATACATGTTTGGGTGTGATTCTGAATTAATTTTATTTTTTTTTGCGCTACACTATCCCATCTTCCTTTCACCATTCCTCACCTTTATTTGAATTTTCGTTAATATATATATATTATATGGATAAAGGAAATTATATTTTTTCATAAAACAACAATTTATTGTTACTAATATTGTACATTAAATTAATATTGCTTTAAGAACTTAAACGAATGAATTTGTCAAATGATGAAAGACAAATTAATTAATATTTATTATCTTTAATCTTAAAAATAAAGAAATAATTATTGTTAATTTTGAGAGTATAATTAAATAAAAGTTTATTTTATTTAACGAATTAATATATTTTAAAAATTAATTATGTAATCTTAATTTGATACATTTAGGTTACTCATTCTGTTATGTTTAATATTTAATGTGACTTTTTCTACCCATGAATGTTATAATAATTAAAAAAAAATAAAGCAATATTTTGGGTCTAGAAGCAAATAAAGAGAATATAATTTTTTATTAAATGATAATTTTTTTCAAATTAGGTTAATTTATAATTATTTATCATAAAGATTAGTAGCTAATTAGTACATCAATGAAAATGTATAGTGAAGAAAAAAAAGTAAACGCCAGGGTGGGCTGTTGTACAATTAACCGGTTGAGAAGGCGCATTGCCATTGCCCGACAACAGCGCCACCTTAATGTTTACTTTTTTTCCCCCTGTATCTATTTATAAATTTCTATTCAAATACATAATTGTTATTTTTTATTGACATATATATATATAATTTGATATAAAAGCTTTATATTACTCATAATACAATTGGTGAAACGAAATTTGCTAAAAGACAGACAAAGAAAAAGTCAATGATGGTGGTTTTTTTTTTCGGGAATATATAAATGTAGCGTTGAAAAAAAATATAAGATAAGATTAGATCCACCTAATCTTCCTTAAATAATATATATATATATATATATATATGTAATTAATATTAGTATATAGAATTTTATTTATTCCAAATATAATACCTTCCCAATATCTAAATTTAAAATTTAACATAATATTTACAAAGAAAATATTTTAAATTAAAATTATTATAATTATTTCAAAGTCAAATATATTTATTTTTATTTAAAGATTTTGAGTGATTTTTTTATCCTGTTTCAATAATAATTATTTATCTATATATATATACTGGTAGGCATGCCTAGCGACTGTCCGAGGAGCCAAATTTTGATAAGCGCCAATATAAAATAAAATATTTTTTATATTCATTGTTTTTGTGTAATTTTAATTTTTTGCATGCATATTCATATAAAAGAGTGCCAAATTTTGTTCCGGGGCACTCAAAATCCTAGAACCTGCCCTGTATATATATATATATATATATATATATATAAATTATAATTATAATTTATAATGCATATTAAAATAATTTGTAGATTAAAAAGAGAAAAATGTGAATTATTTAAATAATTTATATTTATCAAATATTAGTTTTAGAGTTTCTGGAAATAACATTCTCCAAGTGGAAAATACTATATTTTGAATATTAGCAAAGATTACATAATGAAGAATTACTTTTAAGCATTTCCAGTCAAAGTTAATTTATAAAATCAGGCATGTCAATATGATGAGCCTAATAACTATATAAGCATTAATGAAACAGGAAAATGATTATTTATAAGGAGTGGAGGGAAAAAAAAAAAATTGCAAAAAATAACACTAGTTAATAGGAATGATAGTAGAATTCATGAAATATGAATATCCAGAAAATATCGCATATATTTTCGAGTGATAATTAATGTACTTAATTGCATTTATTTATTTTTTTACAATTTTGATTCACAATTCAAATTAATTTGTCAAAATTTTAAATGAATCGTGATTGATGTATAAATAAAGGGAGAAGCTTTTTTATTTATATATTTATTGACTTGTTAACAAATAATATATGAAATCCAATAAATATTGTTCTGAAATGAGTAGATATTATTTATTTTATTACATAGAGAGTAGGTGTAGATAGATACAAAAAAAAACGTGCAAGTAAAAAAAGTATATATTAAATTCTATGTTACATTTTACATATAATAGGCTCGTATGGCATTATATAGTTAAAGAAGTAAAAAATATAAAAATATAAATTGAAAGTATTTGTGAAATAATATTAATAACTAACTTGCGTTATGTTTATTAAAGTATGCTCTTAAAAAACACAACCAATCAAGCGAGGACCGAATTTTCGTACAAATATAATCAGCGACCGAAAAAGCTCTTATTCTGATTCTACACTTGTCATTAAAAAAATCATACCCATTTTGTAAATTCGTTCCTTTTCTTCCTGTTTTTTCAAAAAAAGTAATTTCATCTTTTATTTATTGCTCCAGACCTGGAATTTTTTTAAACGCAGGCACGGGTGAAGTATTTAGTGTTTCGTCTATTGCAGCCTGTAGTTTGTTCTTTAATTCGTTTAAGTTTACCTTGTCAGATTCATTACTAATTTGGGAAGATATTGGAAGGGATGTTTCTTGCACAACTTCCATATCTTCTGTATCTTCTAGACTTTCATATGTGAGCTGCCGTTTAGTTAAGCATACAATTTTTTTAATGATTGTAAATTTGGATATATGTTTAAATTCTTCTCCAACATCTTGTGAGCCCTTTTACAGATACTGAAGTATTTGTGATAATTCAGTTCGTCGCGTCGCAGTAAAAGTGGAGTTTTTAATGCTTCCAATAATTCTAATGAGATTGCAGAATTTTGCTGGGAAAGAATTTCTAACATAAATTTTAAAGAAGCGTCAGTTGGCATAATGCATCTACTGTTAGTTTTATAGGAGTAAGAGCAATAATTGAAGATAATAAATTAAATTGTTCTTTTTCCATTTTTGTACAACTGATCGACACGCTCGCTTACAGAGGCTGTCAAAACAAAATAAGTGAAGAGAATTGACTGAAACTCTTTGACAGTAGGCTAGTAAAAGAATTGAAAAGAATGTACTACATGATGGTAAAACTCTTTTGTGATAGCAGCGCCATCGTACGGTGATGCTAAGTACTTGTTGAATGACCCTCTCGGTTTGATCTTATATAATATATATTATAGATCGCTATGATGATCGTCAACATTAGAAACAGATCGGCACCATAAAAAGAATAAAAACCTCTAAAGATAAATTCTTTAGTAATGTGTACGATTTAAATAAATTAACTACTTGTTATAATATATTTTAAATAAGTAAATATTATCAAAAAAAGAGAATAATTAATGGATCAGGTTAAAGTCGATTATACTAAATCTAGATAGATAGATTAAGTAAATAGTATCGATGAGTAATAAAGCATAGATATTTTGTTTAGAAAATATAAATTATAATTTAATATTGCTTTCAAGTACCCTACTTATGCCGTTGGCTTGATATAACAAGTATTATTAATTACATCTATTTTTTAATTTAAAAATCATTTTATTTTATTATAACAATTTAAAAAAAAAATATATATATATATAAAATACAAACATCAAATAATAATAACAATAATAATATGACTAATATTTTTTATTTTATAGAGAAAAAAAATCTTTTTAAATAAAATTGATTATTTAAGAAAAAAAATATTGAATTTATTTATTTACATTGAACTCGAAATGGATGAAGATAGTATTATATATATATAAATATATCAAATAAGATAAATAAATGATTATCTTGAAAGGTTTCATCCATAAATGAAAATATTGATAAGATTATTTATCTATCAAATCTATCAGTAAGATAGTAGTATCTATATGAAAAAATAAACTCGATTTAATGAATATGATGTGGTCCAGCAGCATCCCATGGCGAAGCTTGATGGTCTGAAATATTAGGTCTTGCCTCATAAGTGCATAATGTAACACCATGTCTATGCGCTTCTGTCCATTCCCCTTTTAAACCTATATATGATATTCTAGTGGGATCATCCCCACCACCTAAATTATTTGGAAAATGTAATGATAAATGTTGTACGGATGTGAATTTTACAATTTTTGTTGGATATTCAAGTGATCCATCTGTATCTAAATTCAATTCAATTATTTGATCTGGTTCAGCTTGGATATCATCGAAACTCATATGTGGACGATTTTTAAATCTATAAAATGAAAAAATTAATTAATTAAAAAAATAACATTAATTTATTTATTTCATTCACTTACATTCTAACTTTGGATGGATAGGAATTCAATTCCTCTCCAATAATAATAAGACCTTTCAATTTAACATTACCTGTAAATCTAAATAAAAAAATATTAGTTATTCTTATATGTAGAAAAGTAGTTATTTATTTATTATTATGAAATGCACCAATACTTCTACTATAAAGTAAAGGAAAAAATTCACAAATATAGAAAATAGAAATCGCATAATATCAAAATAGATCAACAATCCCCCTGGTTTATTAAAAACATTGACACAATATTATTAATTTCTTTTTCAGATTGAATTTTTTAAAATTCACATTTTTAAGATAAAAAAATCAATCGATCTGTCTATATCTCAGTGGCGTACCTAGGGGGGTGCGGTCCGCACCGGGCGGCACTTATCTTGGGGCGGCATTTTTTTATATTTAGTTATAGTTGTAAAAAGCAACTTATTCATTTCCTATTTATTTTTTTTTTCTTTCTTGAATAATAAATGATTATTATGATTATTATAAGTTTACTATTTGATTTATATAAATTATGATCAACTAAGTATATGATTTCGAATATTATTCCTCGGTGTATATAAATGCATTTTAGTGTAAATTTGGAATTCTAATTCCAAGAACAAGATAATAATTTTATTTTATTATATTCATTAAAATTCGTTGAATTCGTAAACGCATCTTTACGATTTTGTTCAGCAATTTTTCCTAACTAAAATTTTTTGATACCAGTTTATAAATGTCATTTGTTTTGAAAAGTTTATATGATTACTTTGAAGTGATATACTAATATTTTTTTAAATCATCGATTTTTCTTTTGAAAAGCAGGCCGGCCGAAAGAATATAAATATAAATTTTGAGAGCATTATACACGAATTTTTCTAGTATGAAAGCTAGAAGAGTAAATATTATATTAATATGTTTACGAGTGCATACAAATATGTGTAAAAAAAATTTACTCTCTGTGTATTAATTAATATTGATTAAATAACTTAATAATTTATTTATGTGCATTAATTTATAAATACCACTATTTGATTGACTTATAATAAAAAGGGCGGCAAACTGGAGATCGCCCCGGGCGGCAGAAGTTCTAGGTACGCCACTGCTATATCTCATTTTATATTATATATTGAGTAAATTTATTTTAAGATTTTTTTAACTAAAAAATAATTAATCATTCAACAGGTGTCACACAATATTAATAAAAATCTTAAAATAAACCTGAACTAACCAGTGTGTTTTTACTATCTCGTAAGAGATAGTATTGCGATCACGAAAATTACTTTCGATGTTGAGATTTTGATGTTTTTATACGTTTTGAAGGTTCCTGAATCATTTTCACTAAGGTTGAGAAAAATGTCTGTGTGTGTGTGTGTGTGTGTGTATGTAACCAAGATTACGGAAAAACGGTTTGAGCTAGAATGATGAAATTTGGTACATGGACTTTATTCAAAATTCATAGTATTCTATCAACTTTTGAGAAATGTAGCTCAACCGGAAGAGGGTCATTACCTACAACGTTTTGATTTTTTTTTCATCTAAAGTGACCGTAAAAATAAAGATATATGTTTGATAATTTTTCACATGATTAATAATTGTATAAAACTGCTATATATAGAATTTCAGCTTGATTGAATTGCTGAAAGTACCAGAGTTAATTTTTTAACACTGCAAATCTCACGCGCCAACACGTGCCATGGTGCCATCAACAAAAAGCCAAACATGCGCTGGTTTAATATTTATTATTTATAATTTATAATTAATTAAATTTAATTTAAATATAATATATTATGTTATTTAATCCAATTCAAATTGCGAGATAGTCGAGTGGAGACACTCCAGCTAATTTTTAAATATAAAGAATCATTATTTTTAAAAGTAATAATTTAAATTAAAAAGAATAAATATTGAATAAAGTATTTGATTTAATTGTTTATAGAAAAAAATGATAATTCTTAATTTTTTCATTTTTTTGTTTTTTTTTTTTTTACCGACCGGCGATAGTAAAGGAGGTATTGTTTATATAAATATTTTATTTCAATATAAAAAAAAATAAAAAAAAATTGGATGATATTTCATTTATATACTTTTAACCATTAAATTGAACTTTTATTTTTTTCAATTAATTTTTTTTAATGTGATTATTTAATTATTTAATGAATAAAATAATAAATATACTTACGGGATATTAAATAAAAGTTCTGCATCTAAATCACTTTCAACAAACTTAAAAGAAAATAAAAATGTTTTTTTAATATTATTAAATATAGAATGAGGATAATATTTATTTGAATTTTTTATTTTACTTTATCCCGTTTTAAACGATCTTCCCATGATTTGAATACATCCTTTCCTGAGCCCTGGGTTGATTCATTTAAACATTCCAAGTGATTTAAATCAATTTTTGTATAAAGTGAATATTCAATTCCAATTTCTTGTTCATTTATATGTCCATCACAACATCCACCATCGTGATGATGTTTATGCGGAGGTGGCGGAGATGACATTTGAAAAATCTTAAAAAAAAATAAAAATAAATGAGAATAAATTTAAAATAAGAATTCTATGATAATATATACTTAACTGTTATTTTATAAATGATAATAAAAAAATAATTTACACTAAAAATATAAAAATAAATTATTCTAAATTTAATTAAACAAAAAACATACAAAATTAAATAGAATTGATAAAAATAAATCTTTTATACCTGAATTTAAACTATAATTAGAAATAAAAATTAAAACATTATATTATATTAATTTTAAATATAAGAATGACACTTGAAGTTTATTAATTACATAATATTGACTATAGATGTCACTAGTGAAATAAATAAAATTTGAATTTCAAAATATTGAATGAAAATTTCATATTTATAGTATATTTATTTTTAGAAATAATATTATAGTTAATAATAAAATTTTATATATATCTAAATATATATATAAAAAAAAAGATTTTTGTCTGCACATTGCTCAGAATATAAAATTTTTTGCATATCTTCGCGTTTCATGATATCTAGAATCCAAAAGTGACTTTATAATTTTTCATGTATGTCTGTATATCTATCCGGAAAATTGTGACTTTATAGACTCCAAAAATTGGCTGAACCGATTACTATGAAATTACATAACAATATTCTTATATACTTCTACCTCTTTGAACATAAGCTATAATTTTTATCAAATATCTAATCAATAACTTATAATAAAATAATACTCCATGTTGTTCATTCAGTCTCTCGATGCTCAGTGAAAAAGTCGATTCATTTCCGACAATGAATATAAAATGAAAAATTCTTTTATATATATATATATATATATATATATTAAGTATGAATATTTTGAACAATCTTAAAATACTTTCCTCTAAAAAATGGTATGATACACAAAATACAAAATCTACCCGCCATTTTCGCTCCTGGGTATTTGTGCTATCTTTTAACTTCTATCGTTGTTTAATGAAATAAAATTTGTGTATCATATTTAGTTTAGTATTTTAGATTTTGCACTTTTTACCGTTATTGTATTGTTGAACTGGCTGCCTGTATCTTCTGAGGTGAGGCGCCAAATATATATTATGAAAAATTATTTCCGGTTTATTTTCAAATGTTTTTTTTTTGAGATCTGGGTTTTAGTTTATGTGAACAAGAGTCAATTTTTTCCTTTCTACAAAACATATCTAGCTTAACACGGGTTTAACAAAGCACAAAATCAACTGAACTTGTCCACTCAGGTTGCATATGCGAACTGAGCAAGTGGATACGTTTTTAGGAATTTGAGAGTATATGGTTATAGATGGGTTCAAATACATATTATTAATTATTTTATTATTTTTTTTTTTTATTATTTTATAAAAAAAAAATAACCACTTAGGAAAAAGTAGTAGGTTTTTATATACAGGCAGCATTTTTTAAATAAATTTGGCTAGTAATAATTTTTGTATTGAAAAAATACTAGAATGATTATTTATATTAATAAATGGAGCGCTTAATTAAAGTTAATCAATATTTACTTTCTATTCGCGCGTTTCCTACCGTTTCTATAGCAATCCCTTCCAATTCTCCTTAATATTATTTGTTTACATTTCTATTAAATTTTTTTTTTATTATTATTATTATTACTATTACTATTTTTTGAACTTGTAGTATACATCTTAATACTAAAATATTATCAATAATGGAAGGTTTACCACTTTTGCCTGGTTATACATTTTCCAATCCAACGGTAAAGTCATTTCAAATATTATTTTTTCTATCTTTATTTTTTTTTTTTTTTGTGCGCCTTGTTTTACTTTTTTCAATCGAAAAAATATTTCTGTTTTTTGATAGTAAAAAGGTATTGTATTCCAGATTCACTCCCGATATGCGTTTTTTCACAGATCTCGTTTCAAGACATTCTGACTCCTCTGTTGACGTGAAATTTTTTTTCTTTTAAATTTCTAATTAAATATTTATTTTTCTTATTTAATTTAATAGATTCTCAAGTTTTTTAAGCTCATTACTATATTTTTAAAAAATATTTTTTATAAAAAAAATATTTAAATGAATCAAGTTGGATAAAATAGTCTCATTTTATTTATTCCTATTCTAAATATAATTACCATCTACACACACACACACACACACACACACACACACAGAGAGAGAGAGAGAGAGAGAGAGAGAGAGAGAGAGAGAGAGAGAGAGAGAGAGAGAGAGAGAGATAATAACACAGATCATAATTTAATTTTATATTTCTCATAATTCGCGTTGAAAGATTATTTGTATTTATTTTACTTAATCATTAAAGACGCATTACAAGTATATTACATATTATCTTTTTATATAATATTATAAATATGTATAATAAAGGAATATTATTATAATTATTGATATATAATCACTAATCTATTAAACTAAATAAGTATTGTAGGTTGCATTATAGTATTAGGTATTAGGTATATGTATACTTAGTTAGTATACATAATTAAGATTGAGATTGGAATGTATTACATTTTACATTACTTCATTCTCATATTTTTTTATTTATTTTTTTTTCTTATTCATCTCTTTAAGTATTATAGATCTCTATCGGGTACATATGTACGTAGGTACGTACGTAGTTACTTAGATATTTAATAAATCACAATCGATCCACAATACATCCATTTAATTAATTAAGAAAAATAAATAAATAAACTCTATCTGTATAGAAAGAATTATAAATAAATTTTTTTAAATAAATTTGTTGTTGTCATTAATAAAATAGAACAAGAAAATTCAATGAAAACCTATAATTTCATTGAATTCTATTTATTCCCTCAATAATCAATAATTTTATAAAATTTAATAACAACTTAAATTCTGAATTTATTTATTGATTTTATTAATAGGTTAACAAACAAATAAATAAATATAAATTTATGTCTTTCTACATAAGTACTTATAATTTTTGTTATTATCTTATTTATACTTGTAGTATTCGGAGTAACATTTCATTGAAAATATTTCCATCTAATTTATTTTTACAATAATTTTCTTATTTTCTTATTTACAACTTCAAAAATTTAACATACCAACTTTTCGAGCGTTTTAAACGATATCGAATTATATAAAGATTTACATTCTCAGTCCTAACATTTTTGAAATAATAATAATAATAATAATAATAATAATAAATGTTTTTAATTTCAGGTGACTGAATATAAATTGTCGCATAAATTTGATTTTCGTAATGGATTTGCTTTATCAACTGGAAATTTAAAAGGAATTGGTGAACTTCGACGTGACGTCGACTCTATTCAGTTAGTAAATGCATTAATAAAATAATTTTAGTGTTGATTAAAGAGTAAAATATAAATATTAAAAATAAATAAATACATAAATGAATCTATATCTCGTTAATAATAATAATAATAAGAAGAAGAAGAAGAAGAAGAAGAAAAAAAAAAAAAGGAAAAAAAAATTAGATAGGGTCATCTTGGGTGGTGTAGATATTTTTAAGAAAATCACTTGGAAGAGAGAGATCTGCCCTTTTTTTATGGAAACTTCTTCTACTGTAGTGTTATGTTGTTAATCGCACAAGGCTTGCAAATTCAATGATGGAGCAAGAAAATAAATATGGATATTTTATCAGGAAAGTTGTTTGCTTGATTGCATTGCTAACTGCTAACGATCATTAATACTAGTGATTCCTAGTAGTTTCCAGTAGTTTTGGGAGATTTGCAAATGATAGAATAGGAATTTAGGAATAAGGCGTGTTTTCATAGAGAATCCAAGAGAAATCATGTCATTCATCATCATCATCATCATCAGCTATACAGAAATGGCTAAATTGTATTGTTTAATATGATTTTGGTAGTTTTTACGCCAAACCCCAAATTTTAGCATGTCAACCTGTAGAGATGTGAAAAAACAAAAAATAAAATAAAATCCTGAATTACACCCATTCAATTTGTATTTTCTCCCATTTCTCTAACATCATACATTCTTCTTACATTATCCACCCACCCACCCACCCACCGCATCCTTGGCCTTCTAATCGGACGTTTCCCAATCCCCAATCTAGATACATAGAATTTTCTAGTAATAAATAATCTAGTTCTTGTATCGATTGATGTCTAGATATGATACGTTATGCGAACCGGTACGTTATGATTCAACATTAACTTATGGAAGAGTTAAAGGTTATCCGCCAGGAATTTGTCAACCCCATTGGGTGCTTTATGATAAAAAGACATTAACATATAAAGCTTTTTTTAAACAATCTGTATTTGAATCGCCATTAGAGAATCATCGAATACGTCATGTGAATATTATCTATTTCTTAGAGGATGATACAATCTCAGTAATAGAACCGCCAGTTCGGGTAATTATTTATATTCATTACTATTCATTGCTATTTCTATATCGATATACTCTCTCTATTAATTAAAAATTCACTTATTTTTAGAATAGTGGACTTGTTCAGGGACGTATTGTACGTCGAGGGAAAATAATAAAAAATAATATAGGCGATTATTGGCATTGGAAAGATTTCAATATTGGACAAGATATTGCATTAAATGGGATTGTCTTTCATATATGTAATGTTGATCATTTTACAAGGGTAACTTTATTCATTTATATTTAAAAATTAATTAAATAAATATCATATAAGTGATCAATCAAATATATCTGTGTATGTGTGTATGTGTGTATGTGTGTGTGTGTAAAATAATAATAATAATAATAATAATAATAAATAAGAATTGTGCATTCATTCATTTTAGAAAAGTCAGTCATATATATATAAAAAAATTGTCTAGAATGTATGTATGATATTAGGTGCTTGCATGTATTCTGATCATTTTTTCACTTTTAAAAAGGCATCTCTTCAAAAACATTAGTATAATATATATATATATATTAATAAAAATATTTTTCATCATTTTCTACAACTTTTATCCATCAAAATGGTAATCAGAAGACGCTATAGCGTCTGGTGGTGCACAACTTTTCATTCAAACTGCAATAGTGTATCCTTTCACAACGCGCAATGTCATAAAAGTGGATGACTTTGCGTCTGTTACCCGTAATTGTGATGATCTTTATTTTAACAATACGTCATTGTGAATATGTTGAGTTGATGTCGGTAGACATCTGCAGTTACCGTTTCATTAGGTTTTAGCGCGCAAGCTGATCCGATTGATCCCATTCTATGCACACCAAAACTTTATGACGACTTTATGCCATTTCTATTAATATTAATATAATGTTAGTAAGAATGGTTGCCTATTTCAAAGGCAATCTGACAAAATGTGATCAAATCTGTATCTGTATTATGCACACACACACACACACACAATATTATATGTTAATTAACCTAACCGAAGAATCAATTATTAAAAAAAAAATTTTTTTATTTTTGTTTTATTTTTTTCAAGGAATATCTTGCTAGTCAAGGTATCATATTAAATGAAGTAGAAGATCTTCCACCGGATCCCTATACAACACAAATGAAATTAAAAAATGCAGTTGCCTGCCATAAAACAGGCAAAGTGGATGATAAATTACGTAGATTATTAGAATTTGATTGTAAAATTCTTAAGTAAATTCTTCTTGTTTAAATTTTTATAAAAAATCTATAATCTAATTAATATTTTAATTTTAAATTTTAAGATTTGAAGCGGTATATGATGATCGTGATATATCAATCTATGGTGGACGTAAATTCTATTCTATTTATTATTTTTTATCGGATGACTCGATTCAAATAAAAATTCTTGAAACTCAACAAGAACCAGCAAGAATCTTATTGAAAAGAATGCGTTGTCCGAAAAATTGGACAGATTTGCCTGGTTAGTTTATTTTAATTTTATTTATTTAAAAAAATTGATTGAATATAATATACGTAGTAATTAATTAATTAATTAATTAATCAATTAAATTATCGTTTGATTGTATTTAATAATAATAATAATATTTCTTTTTCTTTTTCTAATTTCTTCTTCTTCTTATTTATTTAAGTTGATTTTCCGGTTGGTGTTCTTGAAATAAGAGATGATGAAGTGGTTGAATATATTACACCAATGGACTTAATGGTCGGACAAACTATTTTTATATTTGGAAGAAGGTAATAATTATTAATAATAATAACACATTTTTATTTATTTTTTTTTTTTTTTTTATTACTAAAAAGATAATCATGTATTAATTTTTTTAATTATTATAATTAATGCTTTTAAGGTTTTTATTATATGATTGTGATAAATTTACTCGTAAATATTATAAAATATGTTTGAATATTGATCAATCAGATCGTATTGAAATGTTTGACAAAAAAGAAATTGTTCAACCACGTGTAAGTTATATGTTATATGATACGAGTATATCTTCTTCTTCTTCTTCTTCTTCTTCTTCTTATAATTATTATTATTATTGTAAAATTTCAAAATTGCAATTTTATTTAAATTGGAGGTTTATTATAAATTATATATACATGTATATTTATTTATGAATTTCAAATTTTATATATTAAAATTAAATTAAAATTATTTAATTGCAGGTATACCCACCCCATAATGGTTTTGGTTCAGTGTATGATTCAATTCAAAATTGTATTTCACTTATTCCAAAACCACCAAAAATGGATGTTGTTCGTTTTGTAACTAACAATAGCAAAGTATTATATATTTATTTATTTATTTATTAATTTGATTCTATTTGTTTTGTTTTTTATATATTTTTCAAAAATTCATTAATTGTATTTATTTTGTTTTGTAAGTATTTAAGGTACGAGGCTCGAATGCAATGGGTCCATCCAGAAGATGAAATTCGTCGATTTGTCATTTCTTATTCACTCTCCAATGCACAAATTAAAATTATGGAACCACCAATAAGAAATTCAGGAATTAAAGGTGGCACATTTCTTAAATCTATTCCTGTACCTAAACCAAACACTGATCCAGATTATCCAGAACATTATTCGCCAGCTGATTTTTGGATTGGTATAAAATATTATTATTATTATTATTATTATTATATTGAAATAAATTAGAGTTAATACTCTAACAAGGGATAACTATGTAATTCTATTAATGATAACTTAAATTTTATTTTATTTTTATATAAACACTAGCTGCTCAGAGCGCCTTCGGCGCTCTTCACACCTAGACGGGGGCTCCGCCCCCTGTACCCCCGAGTGTTACATAGTATTTGGTGGTTGAAAGTATTAAAAGGTTTTCATCCATTTTGTTTCAATCAGTATATTACATAAAACATTCATTTCTTTTTGTGTTCTTATTTAAAAAATATATTTTAATTTAATCACTATATTAATTATATATATTATTATTGTATATGCTATATCTATCTACCTATGTGGCTCAAAGATACTCGAAAGTTCTTAGCGGCAACAACCACATTTCTCCAAGTGTCCCTATCCTGAGCCCTTATTCCATCTCTCTTACGTCCCTTCCTACGCGTCATTGGTTTTCCAAGCGGACGTTTTCCAATCGGTCTTCCCACCAATATCTTTTTCCTCTCCCATTCTAGCCACGTGCCCTGCCTATCGCAGCTTTTTCCCTTTTATAACCCTAACTATTTCTGAAGATGCAGAGAGGCCATGCAATTTCTTGTTATGTAGTCTCCCCCATACCCGGTGACCTCATCTTTCTTTGGCCAATAAATGCAGGGAAGAATCCTATTCTCAAATACTCTGAATCTACTCTCATCTCCAAGGGTCATAGACCATGCCTCCCACCCATATAATGCAACAGGCAAAATAATCTTTTTATATATTCCCTTTGATAATAATTTTGAAGAGATAAGCCTCTTTATTGCAGATAACAGGCGTTTCCCGATTGCAACCCCGATTTAAATTCTTCTCAAATATTATTATCCTTCGTGTTTACATTCAATTTTTCTACATATTCAAATTCTACATTTTGTATCTTAAGATTTTGTATGTTAATACTCTTCCTCTTTGTTACTAAATATTTTTTCTTATCACTATTAATTTCAAACCTCCATTAAATTATCTGTAATTGCAATTGCCGAATCTCCTATTATATTTAAGTCGTCTGAGTAACCTAATATTTTACAATTGATTTCCGCATCTTATTCTTTCTTTACTACCTTCAAGACAAATTTGAAGATTGAAAATTTGAAAAAGTTTATGCTGATCTATATTGAGTCATGCGTATGTTTTACTAAAGTCTACAAATAATTAGTGAACAGAAATATTGAATTCGCGATTTTTTTCCTAATATCTGTCATAATGAAAATATCTTAATTAATGTTGGTCGATTTGGCCTGAACCCGCAATGATATCTCCTAATATTTCCTCCGCCTATGGTTCTTAAGTATTGTATATGTTATAATAGTGAAATAGAGTATAATATTTCTTGATCATTACATTTTGGTATTTTATTTTCATTGCTAGATTATTATTGAATATTTTTAATTATAATGAAACTTGAGAAAATGCAAAAATAGAGACTTGAGACCAGGGCCGCGGCGTGCACGTGTGCAAGGTGGGCGCTGCCCACGGGCGCCTGGTGTAGGGGGCGCCAAACTGACCATTCTTTTTTATTTTATTTTAAGTGTTTTAAAAATGAATCAATATAATTGTGTACGTGAATCCTACGACACGTTTAAATATATTTTCCAAATTTGTTTGTTTTACTGCGTATCTTTCTAAACTTGCCCGTAACTGTAGCTTCGGGTGAACGAAGCTTCTCTAAGTTAAAAATTATAAAAACGAATTTGCGTTCGACATTGTCGCAGGAGCGCTTAACAGATCTTTCTATGATAGCAATAGAAAATGAAATCATGGATAACTTAGAAATATATGATATTAAATGTTTTATTTGATTTTATTGTTCTATTGATAGAGGGGGCGCTTTTTAAAAATTTGAACACGGGCGCTTTGCACCCACGTCGCGGCCCTGCTTGAGACAATTTATAAAAATTAACGGTATAAAACTATAGATAAATTACCAATATATACATTCACATTAATAGTATTAATTTAAATTAATTGATTTATTTGTTTTTTTATTATTAAGTTCATTTATTAATTTTTTTAGATCATAGTTATTTTCCTCCCTTAAAATAAACTTATCTAATTCTGGTGGTGCTAGGGGATTTGAAAATTATTCGTCGCAATATGAAGATTTCGCTTACAGTTTCTGTCATGTCCGACCTCCATCCAACAGTTATTTTCTGTCAAGTTTTTTGCTTCTCTTAATCATGTGATCTATATATTTAATTTTTTTTGATTCATTATAATAAAATTTAAACAAATAAAAATTTTCACTTTGTTAATTTATATAAATTTCAATATAAACTGATTGTGAGTGATACGCTTAGCCAATACTCTGAATAATTTGTGTACAAAAATATTGAATGTTCTTAGCGAGATTTGATATAATGTTGTACGATTTGTCCTAAATCTGAATTAGAAGAAAATTATAAATTGCCTCCTCTTCCAGCCCAATTCATTTACCCACCCATGTTGCATATGGCATCTAAATTTCTTAAAACTCCGTTTTTTTAATTTAAAATAGAAGGAGAGAAAGAGAGTTTTAAATTATATTCGAATAGTCTATATATTCTATATATCAGTATTTTTTTTCTGAATTTAATAGCAAGTTGATTTTAAAAATTTTCAATTCTTAATGCATATGATTGATTACATGTGTTAAAATTTAAAAAAATTCAAATATTCTAATTTTTATATTTATATACAATTTAATATTGTGGTATTATAAAGAGTGGTGGTTCAAAAACAACGCTTGCACTTTTATATAAAAGTAGTTTATTGAAATGAATGAAATACAATATAATTAGAATGGTGTTGTCTAGGGGTTTCATAAATTGTATACCGGAATAGTAGTTAATTGTGAAGGCTTGGGTCGTATCAAATCATATATCGGAATCGTAGTTAATTGTGAAGGCTTGGGTCGTATCAAATCATATATCGGAATCGTAGTTAATTGTGAAGGCGTGGGTCGTATCAAATCGTATATCGGAATCGTAGTTGACTGTGGAGGCGTGGGTCGTATCAAATCGTATATCTTGAATCTTCTTTGGGTCGTGTTCACTCGTGTTGCTCAATGCTAACTCCCTGGCGTTCGTCTACGCTGCTTGTCCCCCGCTTGCCGTATGTGTAGTCTCTCGTTAGTGTAATAGATGTCGTATGCCCACTTATTTCAACTTATAATACAATTCAAAATTGAAATTCTTTCCAACTCCACAATATTATTTTTTATTAATATCATATCAAAAAAAGAGAATTTATTAAAAATTAAAAATAAAAAAAGAAGCCTATTAATAAAAAATTGAATGGTGATTTAAATATTTTATTAAATTAATTAAAATGAGACCTTTTAGAATAAATTATTTAATTGAAATGATATTTAAATATAAGAATTTAAAAAAATATTATATTCTTTGTTTGGCAATTGTTATTTAATTATGTGCAACATGATTCGACTTGCACAGAGCATCGTTATTTTTTATTAATATCACATAATAAAAATGAATCTTTTAAACATAATAAATAAAAAAGACATTTTAATAAATTTAAAAAATATACCCAATTTAAAAATGTCAAAAATTTAAAACAACTTTATATCATCATATTTTAATTTTTATATAATACTAGCTGCTCAGAGCGCCTTCGGCGCTCTTCACACCTAGACGGGGGCTCCGCCCCCTGTACCCCCGAGTTGTACATAGTATTTGGTGGTTGAAAGTATTAAAAGGTTTTCATCCATTTTGTTTCAATCCGTATATTACATAAAACATTCATTTCTTTTTGTGTTCTTATTTAAAAAATATATTTTAATTTAATCACTATATTAATTATATATATTATTATTGTATATGTTATATCTATCTACCTATGTGGCTCAAAGATACTCGAAAGTTCTTAGCCGCAACAACCACATTTCTCCAAGTGTCCCTATCCTGAGCCCTTATTCCATCTCTCTTACGTCCCTTCCTACGCGTCATTGGTTTTCCAAGCGGACGTTTTCCAATCGGTCTTCCCACCAATATCTTTTTCCTCTCCCATTCTTGCCACGTGCCCTGCCTATCGCAGCTTTTTCCCTTTTATAACCCTAACTATTTCTGAAGATGCAGAGAGGCCATGCAATTTCTTGTTATACAGTCTCCCTCATACCCGGTGACCTCATCTTTCTTTGGCCAATAAATGCAGGGAAGAATCCTATTCTCAAATACTCTGAATCTACTCTCATCTCCAAGGGTCATAGACCATGCCTCCCACCCATATAATGCAACAGGCAAAATAATCTTTTTATATATTCCCTTTGATAATAATTTTGAAGAGATAAGCCTCTTTATTGCAGATAACAGGCGTTTCCCGATTGCAACCCCGATTTAAATTCTTCTCAAATATTATTATCCTTCGTGATTACATTCAATTTTTCTACATATTCAAATTCTACATTTTGTATCTTAAGATTTTGTATGTTAATACTCTTCCTCTTTGTTAGTAAATATTTTTTCTTATCACTATTAATTTCAAACCTCCATTAAATTTTCCTCGCTATCTGTAATTGCAATTGCCGAATCTCCTATTATATTTAAGTCGTCTGAGTAACCTAATATTTTACAATTGATTTCCGCATCTTATTCTTTCTTTACTACTTTCAAGAGAAATTTGAAGATTGAAAATTTGAAAAAGTTTATCCGGATCTATTGAGTTATGCGTATGTTTTACTAAAGTCTACAAATAATTAGTGAACAGAAATATTGAATTCGCGGTTTTGTTCCTAATATCTGTCATAATGAAAATATCTTAATTAATGTTGGTCGATTTGGCCTGAACCCGCAATGATATCTCCTAATATTTCCTCCGCCTATAGTTTATAAGTATTGTATATGTTATAATAGAGTATAATATTTCTTGATCATTACATTTTGGTATTTTATTTTCATTGCTAGATTATTATTGAATATTTTTAATTATAATGAAACTTGAGAAAATGCAAAAATAGAGACTTGAGACAATTTATAAAAATTAACGGTATAAAACTATAGATAAATGACCAATATATACATTCATTAATAGTATTAATTTAAATTAATTGATTTATTTGTTTTTTTTTATTATTAAGTTCATTTATTAATTTTTTTAGATCATAGTTATTTTCCTTAAAAGAAACTTAAATTCTGTGGTGCTAGGGGATTTGAAAATTATTCTTTGTAATATGAAGATTTCGCTTACAGTTTCTGTCATGTACGACCTCCATCCAACAGTTATTTTACTCAAGTTTTTTGCTTCTCTTAATCATGTGATCTATATATTTAATTTTTTTTGATTCATTATAATAAAATTTAAACAAATAAAAATTTTTACTTTGTTAATTTATATAAATTTCAATATAAACTGATTGTGAGTGATACGCTTAGCCAATACTCTGAATATTTTGTGTACAAAAATATTGAATGTTCTTAGCGAGATTTGATATAATGTTGTACGATTTGTCCTAAATCTTAATTAGAAGAAAATTATAAATTGCCTCCTCTTCCAGCCCAATTCATTTACCCACCCATGTTGCATATGGCATCTAAATTTCTTAAAACTCCGTTTTTTTAATTTAAAATAGAAGGAGAGAAAGAGTTTTAAATTATATTCGAATAGTCTATATATTCTATATATCAGTATTTTTTTTCTGAATTTAATAGCAAGTTGATTTTAAAAATTTTCCATTCTTAATGCATATGATTGATTACATGTGTTAAAATTTAAAAAAATTCAAATATTCTAATTTTTATATTTATATATACAATTTAATATTATTTTTTATTAATATCATATCAAAAAAAGAGAATTTATTAAAAATTAAAAATAAAAAAAGAAGCCTATTAATAAAAAATTGAATGGTGATTTAAATATTTTATTAAATTAATTAAAATGAGACCTTTTAGAATAAATTATTTAATTGAAATGATATTTAAATATAAGAATTTAAAAAAATATTATATTCTTTGTTTGGCAATTGTTATTTAATTATGTGCAACATGATTCGACTTGCACAGAGCATCGTTATTTTTTATTAATATCACATAATAAAAATGAATCTTTTAAACATAATAAATAAAAAAGACATTTTAATAAATTTAAAAAATATACCCAATTTAAAAATGTCAAAAATTTAAAACAACTTTATATCATCATATTTTAATTTTTATATAATATATATATATATATATATATAGTTAATTAATAATAGAGTAATTAAATTAAAATAAAAAACAAAGATAATATAATTCAGTCATTTTAATTCAGGTTAAATAATATTTTTTTTTATTATTCAATGATAAAATTTATATATTATTATATATATATTATAGAAAAGAAGAAATATTCAATTAAATAAAAAATAATTTAAGATAAAAATATGATCTAATAAATATTTTAATTAAATTGAGAACTTTTAGAATAAATTATTTAATTGAATTGATATTTGTATATTAGAATTTAAAATAAAAAGGGAAATATTATAATAATTCTTCGATTGGGAATCTCTATGATAATTCATTGTTTGAAATGATTCCGCTAGGCCGACAGTGAGCCGCGAGCTGCTCTTGAATGAACAACACGGAGAATTATATAAACTTTAAAAAATTAATTTCTGCGGTTATTGATAAGATATTAATAAAATTTATAGCCTATGTTACTCTAGAGGTATATAAGAATATTGTGATGTAATTTCAAAGAAATCGGTTCAGCCAATTCTGAGTCTATAAAATAGTAATTTTCCGGACAGACAGACAGACAGACAGACAGACAGACAGACAGACAGACAGACAGACAGACAGACAGACAGACAGACAGACAGACAGACAGACAGACGTGAAAAATTCTAAAGTCACTTTTGGATTCTAGAGGTCATGAAACGCGAAGATATGCAAAAATTTTTAAATTCTGAGCAATGTGCAGACAAAAACCTTTTTTTATATATATAGATATATATATATATATATATATATAGTTAATTAATAATAGAGTAATTAAATTAAAATAAAAAACAAAGATAATATAATTCAGTCATTTTAATTCAGGTTAAATAATATTTTTTTTTATTATTCAATGATAAAATTTATATATTATTATATATATATTATAGAAAAGAAGAAATATTCAATTAAATAAAAAATAATTTAAGATAAAAATATGATCTAATAAATATTTTAATTAAATTGAGAACTTTTAGAATAAATTATTTAATTGAATTGATATTTGTATATTAGAATTTAAAATAAAAAGGGAAATATTATAATAATTCTTTGATTGGGAATAGCTATGATAATTCATTGTATGAAATAATTCCGCTAGGCCGATAGTGAGCCGCGAGCTGCTCTTGAATGAACAACACGGAGAATTATATAAACTTTAAAAAATTAATTTCTGCGGTTATTGTTGACATATAAATAAAATTTATAGCCTATGTTACTCTAGGGGTATATAAGAATATTGTGATGTAATTTCAAAGAAATCGGTTCAGCCAATTCTGAGTCTATAAAATAGTAATTTTCCGGACAGACAGACCGACAGACAGACAGACAGACAGACGTGAAAAATTCTAAAGTCACTTTTGGATTCTAGAGGTCATGAAACGCGAAGATATGCAAAAATTTTTAAATTCTGAGCAATGTGCAGACAAAAACCTTTTTTTATATATATAGATAGAAGATGTAAATTAATTATATTTAAAAAAGAACGATTGATTTTCAGGTGCTGTTATACAAATTTTCAATCATCGTTTTATTATAACAGGAGCAGATCTTTATGTTTATCGTTATATGGAAGATAATCAAGATAAATTTACACCTGAAGCAAGAGATAATTTACGTAATTATTTTATGTCTAAAGGAATGTTAAAAGATGAACTGGATTTGCGTATTGCTGAAATGGAGGATGAAGAGGATGTTGGCATGGAGAAGAATGAATGCCAATATGATTCATCGAAAGGGGACGCAGGGCCACCTGATGTTCCATTAAATGAGAAACGATGCCAAGAAGCTGCAGCCGCAGCAGCTGCTGCACCCGATCCATATGACACAAAACACTAAATACACACACACACACACACACATACACACACATACACATATATATATATATATATATATATATATATATATATGTAGCATCAATAAATTAATCGAATTTAGCAAAATAAATATAAATAAATGTTTGGAAACAAAAAATAAAAAAAATAAACAATTTTAGTAAAATGGATAATATTCAATTTGTTTTTGATTGATTGAATGCTTTATTATTATAAATAAAATCAATTTAATAAAAAATATTTTATTATTTTTATAACCTGTTATTATAATTAAAGTTTATAATCCCACATACCACATAAAAACATACAATATATGTATTTTGTTATTGTATTGTATAGATAAGATAGATGATATCTAGGAGCAGTTTCCATAGTGGGTTGGATAAAATTTGGATGAATAAACACTCGAAAAGAGATGCGTGGAACATCAACGTTGTCATATCTGACAATTGCCTTTCTCTTTGAAATTTATAAAGTGCCTAATAAAGTGTGCCAAGACAAGGTGAGAACCCTCGATTATCATCGATAGGAAAGGGGAGGCGCATAGTCTAATATATGAGAGACCAGTATAAAGGTTGACTGATCGATGATCCTGATTGTCCTGATTGGGCAATCCCGCGTTTATCTAACAAAATATGATTTCTGTATGAAAATATTCCCTCCTACATAAATAGTAGATAGTAAGATACATAGTTACCATGTTACCATGTTACCATCCGGGTTGACAACGAACGTCTTCCGATCTCTTCTCTAAATTTTATTCATATTATTAATAGAACTAAAAATTAAAATTTAATATCTAAAACACATATATGGATATTGATTTAACTTACCTGTTATATTATTAGCTATTCTAATAAAATATCGGCTAAAACAATATAAAATATTTTTTATTAAATTTCTTTTGTTTTTCATCAAAAATAAAATTAATTAAAATATTGATACGATTTTTTTTTTTTTTTTTTTTTTTTTACTTTATTTATTTATTGTTTTTATAATCTCATAGTTTATGCTTTATAAACATTAAATAAAATTATTAATATATTTATTTATTTTTAAATAGTAAGAAAATTAATTAATAAATATTTTATAAAATTAGTAAAAAAATATTATTTTCTCTTAATACAGGAATAATAATAAAAATAATAATAATAAAAATAATAATAATAATAACAAAAACAAATAAAAAAAAACACGTGGATTAGTTTCTATTCTATTCAATAATAATTATGTAATATTATTATTTATAGATTTATAATAATTGTTATAAAGTACGTTTTATAAAAAAGAATGAAAAAAGAAAAAAATATATATCTAGGATCTACAAATAGTGTGTTTCAGACAATGATAATAAATAATTAACTAATTTTTATTTATTAATGAAAAATTAATAAAAAGAAATTCGGATTATGTTTATTAATTTAATAATAATAATTTGTAATATGATTAAATGCTCATAAAATAAAAATTAAATTAAAAATTGAAATATATAGGTAAGATACATATATACCTATAATATGTACTTATTAAACCGGTAAGTATACTTATTATACATTTTTATAAACTTTATAATTTTTTTTTTTTTTTTTTTTTTTAGAATATAACCTCAAATATATCTAAAATAAATTTTAAATTATTAAATTCAAATGTGAACCACACTAAATGTTTGTATTATTTCGTTGTATTTTTTGCATCTATTTATTTAAAAAAAAAATCATTTAAAATATATACAGGATGTGTAATTTCAATTATTATTAATAAAATCATTAAAATAAATTTTTATTAAAATGATATTAATAAAAATTAATTCTAATTTATAATAGAGAGATTTATTATTATTATTATTTGGATAATATAAATATTTAAAAAAATTAATTAATTAATTAAATATTAACTTAAACTAAATTTTACTTTAGGGGCCTTTTTTCTAACACGTGTTTTTTGATTGATATAAACATAAAAAACATATCCCTTTCCTGTTTGAGTCAGTCTGGAGCGCGGAACATGGCGGAAACACTTAATTTAGAAAAAATTCATATGATTTACAATAGTGATAATTTGGTTCAACAGTTGCAAGATTGGCAATTAATACCAACTGAACCGACATACAAGTGTCCCAAATGTGATGGCCCACTTAAATTAACAAGTGATACAACAAAAGTGTAAGTTTTCGGTTTTTTAAATTCGGTTTATTTTATTTTAGAAATAGTTTTATCCATACTAAAGTTATTTAAAGACTTTTTCGGTTTTTTAAATTCGGTTTATTTTATTTTAGAAATAGTTTTATTCATACCAAAGTTATTTAAACGCTTTTTCGCTTGTGATTTTGATTAGTTCCGCGCATTAATTTCAATAAATAATCATTTTTTTGAACATTATTTTGTGTTATTATTCATTTTTTTTAATTTTTAAAAAAGGCCCGTAAAGTAAAATTTGACCAAATATTTTTATAATAGATCCTGTATATATTTATCTTTATAATTATTTAGGTATTAAAAGTTGAATAAAATTACATAAATATTCATTTTCAACATCAAGAATGGAAAATAAGAAATTCGGAAGGCTGCTCTAAATGTTTATTTTAATTTTTTTTTTTTTTTTTTTTTTTATTTTTTTATTTTATGTATTTTCTCGTTTAACATTAATATGTTTTGATATATTTATTTAATTTTAGACACATTTTATATTGTATATTAAATATATTATTTACTTTAAATAATTTTTTGTTTTTTTTTATATAACACAATTTTTTTATTTAAACAATATTCACAATAATTATTCACTTTGGTTGTACATATTATTCTCTTATAGGTGTTTTTTAATATGTTATGTAGTTAATTCATTATTTTGCTCTCTTTCTTTTGCATGGAGTTTATACTTCATATAACAGTAGCAATTTTCGTTATTTTATATTTTTTTTTTCTCTCTCATTCAATTATTTTAGATAATAAATAAATAAATAAATAGTTATATAAAAAATTGAGCTACATTGTTTTAATAAAGACACACACACATAGAGAGAGAGAGAGAGAAAGAGAAATATATATAAATAATTAATCATTATGATGTAATTAATTAGTTAATTTTTGAAAATTATTTAATTGGTTTATTGGTATTATATAATTTGAGAGATTTAGTAATTGATAGTTTTTAATTCAAATAGAATTATTTTGTCTTTTTATAGGCCAACTATGAAAGATTGAAATTACAATTTTCAAATTTCCTTATTTATTTAATTATTATTTTTATTACGTAACTGGATGATGAGGTAGGTGTTTGTGATTGTATGTGTGTGGTTTGTGTTTTTTTTTTTTATTTTTTTTAAAATGGCAAAATATTGTTTTAATTAAAAACATCTAGATTAGATTAGAAACATTTCTAAACTAAAATTATATAATATATATAAAAAAAAAAAAAAAAAAAACTTGAAGAATACATAATTATGATTTAATTTTTATAAGATAGAGTTTTATTTTATTATTTTTTTTTATTAATTAATTAATAATAATAATAAGAAGAATAAGAATAAGAATAAGAATAATTTTAAAGTGCCAATGCTCTTAAAGAGCCCATTGTTGCTGCACTAATTAAGCCGGCGAGTGGAACAGTTACAATCCATGCAAAAATAATATTCCTGTTAAAAGAAACAAATAATTTGTAACTAAATTAAGTTATTAATATACATTCATTCAATTCATTTCATTTTTTTGTTATAGGTAAAATAATTATTATAATAATATAAGTATTTTTTTTATATTTATTTCAAATGAATTTTGCAAATTTATTAATGCAATTTTTAAATAATAATAAAAATTACCTGAATAGTTTCCAATCGACACCTTTTCGAGCTGAACTTGCCCAACCGACAAAAACAACGGAACCAACTTTACAATGTGTTGTACTAATAGGTAAGCCGATTTTGCTTGCTAACAAAACTGTAAATGCTGAACCAATTTCAATTGTAAAACCACTAAAAAAAAATTTTTTTTTTTTTTTTACTATTAATTGGTTAATAGAATGAATCATCAGCTTCTTAAAAAGATCAATTATAAATATAATAATAATATAGAAAATATGTAAGTAATATTGTACAGCGACGGAAAAAAAATACAAGGCCGGGATATGGCTGTTGTGTGTGTGTCAAAATATAAATAAATAATATTTCATTTAGAATAATGAGGAATGATGATCTAAATCTAAAGTCTTAATAGATAGGACAAAGGCACCAACATGTATCACATGACAATTGATTCAAAATCTTTCCAAAATAAGCATCTAATATATTTTTGGCGTATTGTATGTTATACATTAAAATCAAGCAAAAGACACCTGCCAATTGGCAATCAAGAATAAGAATATTAAAATAATAACATTTTGTTATCAATATTCATTAGATATGCATGCATTAGATTTTTATCAATTCATATCGAATTAATTTTGCACTTGATTCATTTGAAATCTGCACTTATGTACGTATAATAAATAATATTCTTTCAATTATGCTCCAATATTATTTGGATTGACTCTCATTTGGAGGAAAATAAGTAATTTATTCTCATTGTCATTTACTCAACTGCAAAAACTGAGAAAACTGTTTTAGAATTTTAGAATTTGTTGGTAATGCCAGGAGAGAGAAGGTAACAACATGCATGCTATTATTCTCTTGGGAGGAGGAGGAGGAGGAGGAGGAGGGGGAAACTAATGACTGACTGACTGACTGACTGATGGAAATTGATCTCAGTATTATTGTTTTCATAAAATGAATATAGAAATTTTCTTACGTGGATGGAGTGATTTTTGTTAAATCTTCACCGATTGTTTTAATAACACGACGACCCCAAAGCCAGAGGCCAACTGTAATTCCCACTCCGCCATATAATAATATTGCTAGTGGAGTTTCAGACTCTTGTGCCACATTTCCATCTTTATAGATAAGCCAAAGAGCAACAAGCGGTCCAATTGCATTACTAGCAAACAAATGAATATATTATATTCATAGAGACAAAATACTAATCTATATGTTAAAATATTTATTATTATTATTATTTTTTTTTTTTTTTTTTATATATATAAAATCAAATCAAAAAAAAACTTAAAAAGAAAAGCAATTACCTGACATCATTACCGCCATGTGCAAATGAGCCAAATATCGCTGTAAGTATTTGCAAAAATGAAAAGAGTCTCACCATCTCAGGTGGATCTTCTTTAAAGTTTTCATCTGTTTCACCATCCGCTCCCAATTCCATTGCCTTTAAATAAATGAATAAATAAATAAATATTTCCATTATCTTGAGAAGATGAAAATATGTAAATAAATCAATATTTATATAGAATACTTCAATGGCTGTCTCTCGGATAAGTGGAACGGCGCTTGCATTTGGTGAGAGTACTTCGGTGCTGATTGCACGACGATTTGTTGATTCTATCACAGATACAGATACTGCCAAGCCATTATTTCCAGCCTAATAAAAGAAAGAAAGAAATTATATATTATTATATTATAAATATAATATGTAGTAGTTATTTTGTTTAAGAACATATAAATTAATAACACAAAAGTAAATTTTAATTTAATAAATGAAATCTTAGATTTGATAAAAATAAAAAAAAATTTCATAAAAATTTATTAAAATAAAATCATTTTAAGAATAGTATTGGATTCTTTAACTAATTTACTGTATTTAGATTGGTTTCTGCATGTAAAAATCCGTTTCCAGTGTTAATTGAATGGTGATCGATGGATCCTGGTGATGGTGTGGGATTCAATGCCCGTTCAAGACTTGCAGCCTCAACTATCACTGGTAATGGATCCATTGGTGGTGCTGGTGGTGCTTTAAATGTCAATGCATCAGGAAAGGAACGAGAATCACGTGACAAGTTTGGGGTAGCTTCACGAGATGAATCTAAAATATAAAATAAAAAAAAAAAAAAATAAATTATTTAATAAAAAAAGTACTACCTATCCTATATTATGTATTTATATAAAGTATTTAAAAATCAATAAAAATACATGATTATATTATTATTATATTTATATTTTTTCAACAAAAATTGTAGCAATTCAAATAATTATGTATACATTAATGAATTTATTGATGCATATTAATTACAAATTTTAAATAATATGAAAATAATTATATTGATATTAAATTATAATAATAAAAGAAAAGTTCAAATAAATGACAAGAATATTTATCTACTAATATTATAATATAAAATAATAGTTTTAAGTATAAGTATTTTCCTACCTTAATTTAAGAGGAAAAAACAAAAATTCAAAATTCAAATAGTAATCATGATAAAAAATTTATAGAAAAGTCTTTTAGACAAATTCAAATTACTCCAGAAATATAGAGCGTAGCTCATTATAAAAGTGTGACACTTGAATATTAATTAGATTGAGTATCAAAATATCGAATTTGGTTTAGTAGTTGGAATCGTATCTCTCTCTATTTCTGTGGCTCTACGGAACTCGAAAGTTCTTGGCCTCAGCAACCACATTCCTCCAAGTATCCCTATTCTGAGCCACAACCCTCCAATCCTTACCCTCTTTCTAATATTTATAATATTCTATTTTTTACACTTTCTCTTTTTTTCTTTGTTCTTAATAACTTTCGTCACTATTTTAATATTACTATTAACCCATTGTAATTTTGCTTTTTTCCTATAATTATTATTCTATTATATTTCTAAACATTCCTCATCGAACCATGGTTTATGCTTTTAAGAATTATTCTTACTTTTATAGTAAGACCTATACCTACTATATAGATGCTGTCGTTTTAATATTTGTTTTTATTTTGCCAGATATTTCTTCTGGATCTTTCGTCTCGTCATTCCCTTCAAGAATCAAACTATGAAATCTATTTTTGATTTCGATTTGATACTTTAATTTATGTTCCTCATTTTTATGTCTTTACGTACGTTAACCATCAATAATGAAAAATTCGCTATATTTTGCAATATTATTATAACAAAGACAAAAAAGTTTCAGTGGCTTATGAAAAAATGTATGCTGTGTACGTACGGTGAAGGTACTCTTTCAAAAACTACTAAAAAGAAATTTGTCATACTGGCTTTCGTTCTGGAAATTTGGATGTGAAAGATGAGTCGCGCTCTGATGTGCCGGTTATTAAAAAAGTTGAGCAAGATAGGCATAAAATTCTTAAATGATGGCATGCATGGTGATCATGGTTCTTTCTACCCGAAAAATGGACAAAACATTACATTACAACTCACTAATATTTGTTTTAAATATATTAAATTATTATAAACGAGTTGAATTTTCTAAAAAAAAAAAAAAAAATGCAGTAAAATCTTTACCAGATCCAATAGTTCTAAAATTAATTTATTAAATTTATTAACCTATTTATATACCTACAATATAACTGACCTATATTAAAAATTGAACAAAATGGACCTTCAATAAAAAGAAACATTGAGTTTGATGATAGAACAGGTCATGAATTAAATCGTAGAATCGGCTTAAGCTGGAAGAAATGTTGGTCCTTAAAGGATATTTTATAAAACAAGAACATAAATCATCAATTCCAAAATAAGTGTCCTAAAGAAATGCGTACTCCCGACTCTAACTTACGAGGCGCAAACTTGATCTTTAACTAGAAAGAATATGAAAAGATTAGAAACTACCCAAAGGTCCTTAAAGAGAAAAGACCAAATTAGAAATTAATTGATTTACAAAAAGACCCATAATATGATTAAAATTAGTTTCCTTATTAGAAAAAAGTATGAAATGGAGATGGGCGGGACACCTAGCAAGAGCCGAAGACGAAAGATGGACCAAGTTTTAATTAAAGAATGGTGCCCACGAGATAAAAAGAGGAAAGTAGTAGGAAGAAAGCGAACGAGATGGACCTCGACGACATTACGTAGGACTACAGGGGTTGAATGGCAAAAAAGTGCCAAACAAGATGAGAGAGAGGCATATGCCCACAAGGGCCTGGTTCCACTTAATTTAAAAAAAAAAAAAAAAAAAATGTAAATACATTATATTTATTTTAGTTTGTAATTTTATATTTTAGTTAGTTATTATAGAAATGAGAATAATGATTGTAAATAAATTGTATGTAAAGGTATAAATGTATAAATAATGTAAGTCTAAACCATTAAAAAAAGGCTATAAATAAATAAATAAATAATATATTTATTAAAAATGAGAGAGAGAGAGAGAGAGAGAGATCCATCAAATAATGGTAAATATTATACTAACCTGTGGAATCCCCGAAGGAAAAATTGACTTTTGACTCTTTAACTAAACGCAAGTCGTCTGCAACATAAAAAAAATAAACTAAAATAAAAATAAATAAAAGAAAATAAAAAAAAACAACAACAAAAAACAAAAGCAAGCAAACATAATGTAAGAATATATTAAATAAATAAATATAAATATTGATATTTTTTGATATTATATAAAGTTAAATTAATTTTAATATTCAAAGTTTTATAATATATGTAATATATTTAAATTAATATTTAGATAAATTCAACTCTTTAATATTTTAAATTACTATATTTATTTATTAATTTATTTATTTTTTTTTAATTTAATATGACAAATTATGAATGGATGTTAGTTGTATAATTTTATAAAACAATACTTAAATAAATAAATGAATTAATAAATAAACGTAAAGTAGTTATTTTGTATTGTAAATCAGCTTTTGTAAAGCTACACACACACCTTCACATGCTTTTTATTTGAATCTAAAATTTAATATAAATAAATAAATTAGTGAATGATAAATACTCTTTCTGCATTATAAATATATATAATTATTTTCTTATTATATTAAGTTATTGTTTCGATTTTCTGTCAATTTATGTTCATTTATGTGAGAATACTTATCTTCTATTATAGAAACATGTACTGACTAATTTTTGTTGTCATTTAAGCTTGACAAAATTGTTGTTATAATTATTAACAAATTTCGAGAATCCATTCAACACATAAATAAACTCTCTGCCTGGTAATAATTAATTATTATTTTTATAAATAAAAAAAAAAAAAAAAAAAAAAAAAGTAAAAATTCAATTTACATTAAAGAGTTGATCTTTTTTTAAATAAATAAAAATTAATTACTTAAATGAAAAATATAATTGGTTGCTATTTTTTTTCATGCATTGCATAGATAAGTATAATATTTTGTTTGTCTAACGAACCTTTGATGATATTCCTTCATTAAGTGCATTTTTTTTTTATTTTCATTTACTAAATTCTTTAATTTGTTGTTGTTGTAGTTTGTATTTATTATTTGATTTATCTTACTCACCGATACAACGACGTCTAAGATATGGTACAAGAATAAATTGCACGCCAATTGCAACGATTAAACCGGATATTATGCTGGCAATTAAAGCTCCCCACCATGGCACTTGGTCTAACATGAGAACTGAAAGATAATAAAAATTGTATAATAACTAAATTAGAAATAATTATTGTTAATTAATTAATAGGGCATTTTTTTTTTTTTTTTTTTTTTTAAAATTGTGGTCTATTATTATTTATTATTTTTTCATAAAAATAATCTTGTAATTTTCAATCATTGATAGAAATGCGTAACATATTTGTTATATTGGACTCGACCATTTCGAATAGGATTGGTTGGAAGAGGACAAAGAGATTTTGTGACGTAAAAATAATTTTTCTCCAATGAAGGGAAAAATCAGCAAAAGTCAAATTAAAACAAATGGTAATTGATTTAATGCTCCATTGCCATCATTTCAGATTTCATGGGTAAAAACAATATAAATCTTTCAAGCTATATTTATTTATTGATTGATTTATTTATTACTGTGATGTAATTTACTTAATTTAACACGGTAACCAAAATATAATATATTTGTTATACAAAATAGTTAACATAATTAAAATAATAATAACAATAATAATAATAATAATAATAATCAGATATAATAAGAGAGAGATAAAGTGGGAGTGTTAAGATAGTTACGTATGTATTATCCTCTCTCTACGCCTACATGCCTGGATGCTAAATATAATAATAATCAAGAATTGACATTATTGTAACCCGATCGAGTGGACCCCATTAATTTCAATTAGAAATTCAAGACAAATATTTAAAAAGTGGATTAAATTTCATTTCTTTCTATCTCATTATTATTATTATTATTATTATTATTATTATTATTATTATTATTATTAGAGAAGAGAGAGAGAGAGAGAGATACATATTAAATAATATTCAAAAGGAAAAGACCTTTTAATTAATTTGTATGTCTGGCGACGAGAGACTAGAGAATTTCAATTAGAAATACACTTTATCAGGAAATTTGTTAATTTTAACAAAAAAACAAAACAAGTCAATAATAAATATTTTATTAATAATATTCAAACTTGTTGATATAGCTGCTAATGATAAATAATTTAATATTATAATAAAAATAAAAACAAAACATTGAATTTATTTAATGTTATTAGAATAAATTCTTATAAAATGACTAATAATAATATTGTAATTAATTGACATTATTTTGTTGGTTTGTGGTTCTATGAATGTGAGGCATGGTCTACCATATAATCCTGGGAGACGATAACGAGAGTAGATAATAATAATAATAATGAATATATTATATGAAAATAGAATTCTCCTCGGTATTTAGTTATGGTTAAGAAAGAAAGAGGAGATCACTGGGAATATCCATGGTGGAGAGTGTGGAGACTGTGTTTGTTGAATGAGGAATTTTGCATGATATCTATGCATCTTGCGACACCGGGGGGGGGGGGGGGGGAGAAAATACAAGTTGGATGGATAGTAGGTTGGTAGTACAGGATATAATAATGTGTTTGGACAACTTTCGACTACTTTCCATAGAGCCATTACAGATATGGATAGAAAGATTGTATAATTAATTAATGGTTATTTTTTATATTATTAAATGATGTTGTTACTTACGTTGAGGTCCGTTATGTACAATGCTAAAGACGTTAATAAGCACTGTAACGCCATAGAAAAATGGCAATGAAATTAGGCCAGGTATTAAAGGCTCTCGGTTTGTTAAGATAAAACGTCGTATTAATAGGAAAAGTATTACAGATACTGTTCCAGATAATACTGGCGAGATAAACCAGGATGCCACTGAAAAAAAAAAAAAAAAAATGTAAGATTGTAAGGAGTGGGCATAAGAAAGAAAAAAGAATTGTGTTGTTATTTAAGTACCAACGTACCAATTGCGCCAAGTGTCTTCCAATGAAGTCCAGCAGGACCTCTGCATACAAGAGAGAAACCAACTGTGGCACCGACGATACTATGCGTGCCAGATATCGGTAATTTTAAAAATGTAGCTATCATTAACCACAAAGCACTACCGGCTATAAAAACAAAACAAAACAAATTATTTACTTCAATTTGAAAATTAAAATATTTATTAAGTACAATTTAAATAAAAATAAAAATAATTATTTTCTTTCTTGCATTATCAAGATTATCATGAATTATGTAAGTATTTATTAATTAATGAAATGTAAAAAAGAATAATAAATAATTGATAAGTAATTATTATTATTATTATTTATATAATTGACTTTACCTAAGGAAGAAAGACATCCAATCATAAGCTCTTTCTCGTGATCCGTATAAAGATTCACATCAAGTATCCCTTTACGCATTGTATCCGATACTTTATAGCCTACAAATTTAAAAATAAACAAATAAATAAATAATAACTTATAAGTAGGTATGTACATATGTAAATAATTGAATATAACTAACTAACTTTTATTAAATTAAAAAAGAAAAATAATACTTATACTTATGTACATATATATATTATTATTATCAGATTTATCAGGGATATAATCACGTATTTTTGTGAGATTGTTTTCTCGACGTTTCGAGATCACGACACTGACCAGTGCTCTGGTTCAAAATGGCTACTCTCCAAAACTTATAAAAAACCAGATATCCTAGATTCTCACCCCAAAACCATCATCAACAGTCCCCCCAACAGAAAAAGATCCCTTAGACCAAAAGCATAAAATAGTACTCCCATACGTAAAAGGTATCACGGACAAAATTGGGCGAATTCTTTCCAGAAATGAAATCAAACCCATTTTTAAGACCCACATGAAACTCTCTAACCTAATCCGAACTCCCAAAGACATAGTTCCCAATGAGAGCCTAGGTGTCTATGAGATTCCCTGCTCAGACTGCCCGAGATCATACATAGGACAGACGAACAGGAGGATACAAAATAGAATTTATGAGCATGAGCTGTCTCTAAGGAGATTAGATCCGGCCTCGGCTTTAACCAAGCACCACAACCAAGCACCACAACGAGACCGGTCACAACATCAATTTCTCCGAAACCAAAACCTTAGCTCCTATCCAACTCAAATATCCCAGACTCCTGCGTGAAGCAATTGAGATTGAAAAACGTCCCAATTGCCTCAACACAAGGGACGACGCCCTGAACGGGGTTCACTCCCTCCGTCCTGGAAATTAGCTCTAAAATCACACTCCCAACCTCCCGTCAAAACTCAAACCCAATCTCAACCTCATCTCCAAGCATTAATTCACAAACTCCTAAAAAACTTGCCAGTAACAAACAGCTGGAATTCCCGCCTCAGATCCAGAATCAATATAAATCCCGACATTAAGTTAAGCCCCGCCCACCAGAGTACACAAAAGCCCACTGCGCATGCGCAGCTAGCAAGCTCAGGTAGAGTCCCAAGCATCAGTCCTCAGTTGGCCTAGGACTGTTGTCCAGTGCGGACGTGTGCCGGTCTCAGGATTGCCCAGGATTCTCCGGAGCTCTACAGCAACGCAGTGAGTACAAAACCACCCATTCTATCAACCCAAAATCCCGATATTAACCCTTGGTCACACAGACTAAGACCCAGAATCCCAAAAATAATCTCTTGAAAATGACGCCAAAATGGGTGCCGAAACGTCGAGAAAACAATCTCACAAAAATACATGATTATATCCCTGATAAATCTGATAATAATAATAACAATAACATTCACGGAAACCTAAACCAACATATATATATATATATATATAAGGTTTGTTCAAAAGAAAAGGTGAATTTTAAATTATTTCGAAAAGTATTTATTTAATCACCAATATTCATTTTGTTCCCTTCAAAGCAATTCCCTTCAGATAGAATACACTTATGCCAGCGCTTCTTTCAATTGTCGAAGCACTTCTGAAGTGCGGCTTTCGGTATGGCCATCAGCTCGTTCTTCGATTCCGACTTTATCTCATCCATTGTGGCAAAACGTTTTCCTTTGCTTGGTTTCTTCCGTTTTGGGAATAGGAACAAGTCGCTGGAAGCCAAATCTGGTGAATACGGTGGTTGAGGTATGATTACGGTGTTGTTTTTGGCCAAAAAATCACGAACAAGCAATGATGTGTGAGCTGGTGCATTATCGTGATACAAAATCCATGATTTGTTTTTCACACAATTCCGATCGTTTGAGCTGTATTGCTTCACGCTGACGTTGCATAACTTCCTTGTAGCATTCCTTATTGACAGTACGATCTGTTGGCAAGAACTCCTAATGCACCACACCATTGTAATCGAAGAAAACAGTGGGCAAAACCTTCCCATTGGATCGAACTTAAAGCACTTATACCACTTATAAACATTAGTTATATATGATTATATCTGACTGCTACCAGTTATGAATACCGACTAGTCAGTTATGATAACTGGCCGATATGCCAATTATGTCTTTACCTTACCCGCTGGGGTGATCAGTAATTAGAAGGTAGAATAAAAGGCAATATTTGATTCAAGAATGAAAAATATATTTATTTATGAACTAGACCAAGTTACGGTCATTAAATGGTCGAAAGGGGGAAAATGAGTATCGAGGAATATTAAAAAGTCAATACTGCATTTTGTCTCTATCTCTATCTAATTCTGAACTGCCCTGTCTGTCTCAACGACAGCTTATTTATATTAATTTAAATTAAGGGGTAGGCGATGGAGAGGGGTGAGTTTCAAGGGTGTGAACACATGCGAGGAAAATAACCTCCTTTCCAAAAGGTCAAGTGTCATAGTCTATCTTATATATAAAATTCTCGTGTCACAAAACTTTGAAATCATACTCCTCCGAAACGGCTTGACCGATTCTTATGAAATTTTTTATGTATATTCAGTAGGTCTCAGGGCATGTCAGACTTCCTTTAGAAAACCGCTAATTGGTAAGGTGTGTCCAGGAAATGCTAATTAATTAAAAATAGTTTAGTTACCATACTAGCTCATAGAGGCGCTGGTGGCAAAAATTTGAAATCTTATATATACCCTTATAAGAAGCTTCCAAACAAAAGCGGTTCCTGGCCGAGCGAGCTAGCGCGTCTTCTTATGACTTTGCACCCTGAGTTCGAAACTTGCAAAGGCACATTTTTTTCTTTAAGTATTATATATTTTTTTACAAATTTATTAATTTTTATTATTTTAATATTTTATTAAATTATTTTATTTTATTAAATTAAATTTTATTATTAAATTTTATTTTATTAAATTAATAATTATGTCAATTAATTTTTTCTGCATAAATAAACATATATAAAAAACTATAGAGATGGGACAGGGTAGGAGTTAGATGGTTATAGCTCAGAATAGGGACACTCGGGGGGGTACAGGGGGCGGAGCCCCCGTCTAGGTGTGGAGAGCGCCGAAGGCGCTCGGAGTAGCTAGTTATATTATATATGTGAATTTTGAATTGTGGTCATACAGGTAATTCATTGTCAATGTTACCTTTCCAAGAACCCTTTTGTATAAAGAGGACCCTTGGGTTGGCATTAAAAATAGACCCAAGTTTGTGAAATCGAATTTCAAGACTAAAGGTTGATTGATGGTTTATGAGTCAATTGCCAATTTCTCTCTATTATACATATTCTTATTGTTAAGCACGTTCGAGATAATATGTAAATGGTAGCGTGCAGACATATAACTCATTGGTTTTTAGACAAAGTTGACACGCCGAATGCTACAGTCAACATTTTAAATGCGTTGGAGCACCTTATTCCATTTTTAACTCAAAATTTAATACAGATTCTTTAAAAAATCGAAGAACAAACAAAACTTTTAAGTTGTCGAAAACAATCTAATCCAAAATGGCTGATAATGTCAACCTATGAGAAACATATGTGTACCAACATAACAAAAAATTTCGATAATCGAATGTACACAGCCCGCGAAAATTCAAAATTCACCTTTTCTTTTGAACAGACCTCGTTTAAGTAAGTACATAATATACACAAATACACAATAAGAAATGTAATTTAAAAAAAAACAAAAAACACAAATTATTATCTAAAACTAGATAGATTTTAATTAATCAATTGGAATATATTTATATTTTAACTCACCAATAAGAATAGCTCCAGCGATTTCAAAAATTGTAGCAAGATAACAGGCGGTCCGTACTGTAAGCACTTTACTTCCAACACTTGTGCCAAAAGAATTAGCAACATCGTTGGCGCCAATTCCGAATGCAAGTATAAACGCCACCAGAAAGCCAACAATCAACACCCAAAGAACCGTTTCTGAGTATGGTTCAAGCATGGCGTTACCACAAATTACCTTATAATTTCTCTCTCTCTCTCTCTCTCTCTCTTTCTCTCTTACACAATCCACCAGCACTTGCGACTTTTAATTAACAACACTCGCACATTATTTGAATATTTCAAAGGATAATAGCAATAATAGCAATAATAGGGAAGGAGGGCTGTATTTTTTTTTTTTTGGCACTCTCTGAATTAATCTCTTAATATCTTCATCAAACAAGCAACAACAATAACGATAATTTGGACTTGAAATGTTATTTATTTATTTATTTATTTACTTATATATAGAAAAATATTTTTTTTGTGTGTGTGTGTGTGTTTTTATGCTTGAAAATTAAGCTCGTATTGGTTGTTTACTAAGTGTCAGTTGTTCTAACAACCCGATGGGGTAGTTTCCGCCCCCAGGTGGAATTTTCATTAGATTTTCGTCGCATCTTTTAAAAATTTTCCACCACTTTTTTCTTCAATCTCTTCTAGCACTCTATTATAAATATATAATATATATTTTATTAACAAACAACTTATGTGTTGTTGTATGAAACAAATAAAAATAAATAAAATTCCTCCCTTTAATCAATACAATTATTTATTTATTTATTTATTTAAATTCTTGTAATATTTCACAAAACACAAAGAAAGACACACACACACAGAGAGAGAGAGAGAGAGAAAGAGAGAAAAGTAGAGTAGAGTGGTAGACGTACGTACTACTAGCAAAAATATTTTTATTTTTTTTTTTAAATTTTTTATATAAGGAAACAAAAATGTATTTATTAATATTTATTTTATATTAAAATACTATCGTTTCCGTTTTCATTTCATTACTTTACTATATCACAGATAAGTTATTATTGAATATATTTATTATGTCCTTTGACTGAAAGTGCATGATGATAATATCTTTTTATTTATTTATTTATATATTCTGTTTTGTTTTTCTTTGGAGTATGTATATTAATTATTCCGGCGTGTTGAATTCTGAAAATAAACAAAGAAATTATTTAAAACAAAAATATATTAGAAAATAACGAAGAGGAACAAATCAAAATAAGTTGACCTGTGGCCAGGTCCGAACCGACCGACGGTTTGAAATAAATTAATTTCCAGTTACAGAAACAATTTCATCTATTAATGTAATAAAAAATAGATAGGCATACATAAATAATAAATATAAACATTTTTAATTTTATTTTATTTATAATATATACGCAAGACCAGGCTGTGACGTCATGAATGGCTGAATGATGTCATATAATTTTAAATCAAGAAAAAACTACAGTAGAAGTCCATTAGTCCGGCATCCAACAGTCCGGAATGCCCGATAGTCCGGCATCGCTCCGGAAAATTGTAAAAATTTTGGTTTTCTCCAAAAATGTGTCTTTAAAACAAATAAAAACGCTCGAGAGCTATTCCCCTTTGTGATAGGTAAATTTTCAAAACCCAGGGCTTTTAAGAATGCACACTTGCCTGTCCAATACGATGCTCAATCAAATTCGTGGATGACTGCGTCCTCTTTAAAGACAGTTTTTTCACCACTTTGTGCCTGAGGTCAAGGAATCCTTCAAAAGCCTTGGTCTACCAGAAGATACTAAAGCCATCCTTCTTTTGGACAATTGCAAAGCCCACCTGCCAGTAGATGAGTTAGTTTCTGGAAATATTGTTGTTACTCTGTTCCCACCTAACGTAACATAACGTAATATCTTTGATTCAACCCATGGACCAAGGGGTTATTCAAAATTTTAAATGCTTTTATAGAAGGTCTTTTATTCAAGGCCTGTTAAATGCCGACTGTGACTAGCTACAGTGCTTCAGAAATTATTGATTTCCATATCATTAGAAATAAATTTTATACGCCAAAAGTCAAGAAAACAAAAAGGCATTCGTGACTTTTTTAAATCAAAGTGAAATATTTTTTACATACATTATATGAAATGTAAAATAAACTTTGTGGTATGTATTTGCATACTGTATTTTTAGTTTAATTATTAATCTAATTGTTCTTATAATTACCGCCTGATAATCCGGAATTTCCGGTAGTCCGGCACCGAGCCGCTCCCGAACGTGCCGGATTATCAGACTTCTACTGTAATAAATTTGATTTTTCTCGAGAATAAAACCACCACAAAGTGCATGATTCGTGGAGATATGTAAAAATCTCCACATGTGAAATTTGGTGTGAAAACAACACCTCCCTTACTATCGTCGGTCGGTAAAAATTGTTGAGTTTATTCAAGATATAATAAAATAATATTATAATATTATATTAAATTAACAATTGTTTACGCAGCTATGCGTAAATTTAAAAATTAGATATTTAAACAAATAATTATTAATTATTATTTTATAAATGTAAGTTGCTGACTTTGAAGCCCTATCAAGATATTTTAATTTTCTTGAGTTGGTAAAACACCCTAGGCACGCGGCACGCCAGCTACCTTCACTACCTTCCGGTGAGACCAGCAGGAGTGGCTTCTCTTTACTCTATTTGACTCTCTTAGAGTACTCTAGACCAGGGGGGGGGGGGGTATCTCGGATTATTTAATTCCCAATATTGACCAGGAGGTTAGCCGTGCGGTTAAAGTTCATTTTTAAACCGTTAAAAGTGTGCCGCGGTAAAAAAAAAGTTTGAGAATCACTGGTCTATAGTCTATCTACATATATCTATACAACAATATTAATATTAAAGTAAAAATTAAATCCTAAAAAAATTGATAAAATGTGATAAATTATTAAATCGTCAAATTTATATTTTTATTTATTTATATATATATATATATATAATACATATTATAAAATAACTTTAATTACTAATTAATTTTAGAAATTACTAATCGATAAAAACATAATATTTAAGTTTTACTAGTAATTTATGTTTTCCATTTAAAAAAAAATGTATTTTAAATACGGAGATATAAAAAATAAATAAATTTTCTTTTTTTTCTCTCTCGCTATTTAAAAAGTTCAATTCAAAAAATTAACCTTTTGAACTTGCCATACAATTGAAATAAATTAATTAATCTCTCCATGACAGATTGAATACTCGTTTGTACGAATTACGAAATTTACCTCATAAAATTTCAAGTTTTATTATTTTTTTTAATTATCTATCGCAAATTAAATCTAAAAATAATTTTGATTCATCTTTTAAATACCAAATATACTTGTAGTTATGTATAATAGTAATAATAATAATAATAATAATCATACATTAGTAATAATATAATATAAATATATATTATATTTCTTTAAAAAAATATAAATATAATGTAAAGTAAAAGAGGGAGTCAAATTTATTTGTGTATCAATTGGAAATGACAAGGTGGGGGGTGGGGGGTGGGGGTGGGGGTGGGGGTGGGGGGAAATGACAATATTTTTGATTGTATAATTTATATACCATATACATACATGAATATACATATATTCATTCATTCATTCAATGAAAAAAAAAAACAGTGGGGAAGTAATGTGTTGTGTTATGTTATGTTATTATATTAATTTAAAAAAAGATAGAATGACTAATCATTAATCCTTAAAAAATATAACATGTTTCATGTTGAGGTATTGGGATACAATGCGTACGTAGGCGTGTGTACCTACAAATACCGTATACCTCGAAAAAAACAAAAACAAAAACAAATAAAAGGGTATTAGTGTGTGTGTGTGAGAGAAAAAGAGAAAGAGAGAGAGAGGTGGTGGCCCTTACTGCCCTTCCATTTCTTCACTTCTCCCAACTCCCCGCCTTCCCCCCCCCCCACACCGGCCAAGTGACCTATAAAACACTTGCGAAAAAATCATTTACGTGATGCAGTGAGAACATAGTACAGGAATAAATAAAAGAGACAGATGACATATTAAAGTAACTAAATGAATTTAGGACAAACTTACTAAAAATAATTATAATTTAAGGGTGGAGAGGTAAGAGTATAGCTTGTAGATAATTAAAAAGAATTAAAAAGATATACATATATAATATATATATATATATAATATAATATATAATCATTATAATATTTGATAAAATAAATTAAGAAAAAAAACAAAAAAAATATTTAATTAATTTATACAATTTTTACAATTTATTTTCATTTTAATTTTGCTCAAAACAAAGTTAAATTAATAATTAATTTTTATTAAAATTTAATTAGTTTGATAAAAAAATACAAATAAATTTTTTTTTTGTTTTTTTTAATTCGAAATGGCATTCGTTATATGGAATCCGTGAATGTAAATACTTTTAATGGTTTTAATAATTATTTTTAAGAAATATAAAATAAAACAGGGTAGGTGAGAGAGGAGAGGAGAGAAGAGGATAGGAGAAGAACGATGTAAAAGTGACGACATCTTTGGCTTTAAATATCATTGGTCTTATTTTATACAAAGTAATTTGTTGATTAGTAATTCATATGCCAAAATCAACCAATTCTGTTGAACGTTTGTTTATCTAAATGTAAACTTTCATTGTCCGTTTTGAGTGTGTACACAAGTTGCATTTTTTAAAAATTAAATTTTTATTAAAAATGTAATCAATATACCAACCCCTACCGAAATTTTTTTTTCAGTTTTAATTAATAAGTATAAATTGAAAAAAAAAAAATAAGTCTACCATATAAAAACTTAATACTCTCTAAGATTTTGCTAAGAATTTTCAACACATCAATTAAAATTAAATATAAACTTACTTTTTTTTTTTTTGATTGTCTTTCGCCAGACAATTAATTTAATTAAACCAATATCGAATGTTTTGATAAGGTTAAATTAAAAAAAAAATATATATATATATCTTCTGTCCTCTTTAGGTCCTTGCCACTATTACATTATATAATATATAGATAGTAATAATATATAAATCAATTTATGTTTGAACTATCAACTATCAACTTTTTTAATACATTAAGATTTTGGTTTTGAATAGAAAATTTTAGATTTTTCATGAATTTTAATTTTCAATGATCTAATCATTTTAGTTTTGTTAATTTAAAAAAATAAAATATGAAATGTATCTCATTGAATAACTCTAATAACTTGTGCAACTGCAGCGTTGATCCAAGATTGGATCTGAGGGATTAAAAAGTTTTCCAGCATATATCAAGATAAACAATTCCATTGGTAGTTTTTTTTTTGTTTTTTTTTAATAAAGTACACTTTAAAATGACTGACGGCATAAAAAACGTTTACTTTTGGACTGTCACGAAAGTGTTTAATACTTGCATTTGTATTTGTATTCTCGCTAACCCAAATTCTCACTTTGCCATTAACATGAAACGTCAACTCATTCGCTAAAAATGATTTTCTTAAAGAATGTCGATCCGTTCAAACATTTCGACAGACAATTCACTCCGAGCTACCTTATCTTAGTCATTAATTTGCATTTGTTGCAGTCATTTCGAACCAAAATGACACTCACTCATCTGTTAAATTTGAAGTGTTTTATAATAAAATTTCAATAAATATCGATGTGCTTTCAAAGTTGTAAAGTCCTTTGATAATCACCCTATATTTATTAAACCAACGCTTGTTTGGCTGGCTCTTTGTTGATGGCACCACGTCACGTACTGGCGCGTGATTGGCAGTCAACGTGTTAAAAAATTAATTTTGGTACTTTCAGCGATTCAATCAAGCTGCAATTCTATATCAATAGCAGTTTAGCAGTTTTATACAATTTTTAATCATGTGGAAAAACTATCAAACATACGAGTTATCTTTATTTTTACGGACATTGAAGGAAAAATGATTGCTTTATGGAACGATGGAGGTGGACTGTGCAGAGTAGTTCTGATAAAATGTTAAGTTAATGTGTCTTAAATGCTTTTTAACATTTGCATCCTGGTCAAGTATTCATACCTACAAATAAAATAGTTAAAATTTCTGTTCTAATATACTATCTAATTAGAAGAAGAGGGAATAAAGTTCTTTTGCAGAATGGAATGAAGAAAGTCAGATCATTCTTCGGGATGGAGAGAACAGAGAGCTACGACAGACAGTGTCAGGATCCTACATCGAGGCCAGACATAGAAACTGTGGCCCAGAAGAAGATGTATCATTGAATGCTTGCTTTCGCCTTACAATTAACAGCTACCCTTTATAATTTGTAATTGCTAGAACAAATATAAAATTTACTTTATTTTAAATTAATTTCTAAGTTATCATGATACTTACAATTATAATTGTATTCACTTCTTTTATTATTAAATATTATTTTTATTATAATTTAATATTTTATATTTTTAAACGAATGTGTGAATGAATTCAAATTTAATCCTACTTCCCTAATCAATTTTTGCTGGATTCACTTAACTATTTGCTATTAATAATAAACAGATATCAGCAACTTCCAATTAAATTCAAGTTCAATTTTATTAATTTCAATTTCATTTTTTGTTTTTAATAACCCAACTCATACTAAGCCTCCAATATACGACAATATACTATTATCTACAATCTACAATTATGTATTTATAGATGAATAGATAGAAAGAAAGATAGATTGTATTAAATTTCATAATACCTTTATCATATGTATTGTATTATTAACACCAAATAGAAATAAATTTATGTTAATGGTAAATAAAAATAATGATTCATTTTTTTTTTCTTTATTTTTTTTTTTATCACAATTAACAGATATCAGATTAAAATGACACGAGAATATTTATACCATATATTATAATTTGTTATATTTGTCACATTTGTCATTTTGTTATTTTGGTTATTATTATTATTATTATTATTATAAATAGGTTAAGTAAAAACTATGAGATTAGTTTAGCATCTGAATATTAAAATATTATCTATTGATTAATCATGGGTTGTTAACTTTATCTAAAATAAATAAATAAATAAATAAATATATATTTTGATTTGATATTATACCATTGATAAAATTACAACTATAAAATGAAAATATTTATTTCAATTTAAGTTTGGAATTAAATTTAAAAATAAAAATGTTTTTTTTTTATAAGATTAAGAAATGAGATGATTCATAAAAATATTTCAATTTTGATTTTATCTTATTTTATATGATGGTTGCATTTATTTATAAACAGTATTTATATATATTTAGAATTATAATTATTTCCGTTTTAAATTATCTTAAAATATTAAAAAAATAAAATAAAATAAAAATATAATTTCATATATGAATGGTTTATTTAACTTTATGATATTTATGATATAAAGCAGTACTTACCAAAATTCTTTCATTCATATAATTTACATTTATAAATAATATTTTTACTTTTCAATCGAAAAAAAAAAATTAGTTTTTGGAGAGTAAAAGTATTGTAATCAGATTCACAACACACATATGTTTGTATTTTTACAAATCTCCACGTTTCAAGTCATTCCAATAACATCATAATTTCCCGTAAAAATTCTAAATTATTATAATTATTATCCCCTATTAATTTAATAACAATACATGATTATTTATTGTAATTAAAAATCAATTAAGACATCACCAGGCTTTAAATATCGATAGACCAACTATTCATTTATTACATCTACGATGCAATGTTTTAGTAGACACTGCTCTAGACTGGTGTTTTTTTTTTTTTACCGTCACTGTACTCATATTATTTTATCAGTATTCTAGAAAGAGAAATAAATACCAAAAAGAACAAAATTTTGATTTTTAAAAAGAATAAATGAAATGAAGAACTGAAGAGAGAATTCAAGCTCTCAATGTAAAAATAATATTGGGGACATCAAAAAAGACCCTACGATACTTGTGAAGTATGGAAACATGGAAATATGGCGTTTGGACAGGTTAAATCATTTACCTACTCCAAATATAGGCTCAAGAGGAAAATAGATGGCCGAGGATCTCCATCCAACAGGATTACCAATAAGACAGAAAACAGAAATCGGGTTTAGAAAATCCGATGGTTTGAAGAATTATATAAGCAAGCTTATCACAACTAGTAGACAAATTAAAAGACATAACGAATATTAAATACTAAATACTAACAACCTACTAAAATTATAATAAAATAAAAAAAATTAGATTTGTATGAACAATATTAGAATAAGTTGACCTGTGGCCAGATCCGAACCGACCGACGGTTTGAAGTAAATTAATTTTCAGCTACAGAAACAATTTCAAATAATTTTAATATACTGATCTATTAATGTAATAAAAAACAGATATGGATAGAACATAAATATTTTTAATTTTATTTTATTTATAATATATATGCAATACCAGGCTGTGACTGTCATGAATGGCTGGGTGACGTCATATAATTTTAAATTAAGAAATATTCGTGGAGATATGTAAAAATCTCCACATGTGAAATTTGGTGTGAAAACAATATGTACCTCCCTTACTATCGTCGGTCGGTAAAAAATAAAAATAAAAATGTAATAATATAAAAAATAAAATTTCAATTATATTAATTTAATAAATTATTATTATTATTATTATTATTTTCACGTATTAAAAGGTATATTATTATTATTATTATTATTTGTAATAAATCCAATAAAAATAAATAAAAATAAAAACCAAAAAAAAGTGCAATTAAAACTAAAATTTAAATTATATTCATTTAATATATTATTATTATTATTATTAAGTGTTCAGTTATCATATACGTAGATATGTATGCAGACACACATGCAAATATTGGGAAACATCCGGTGGAAGACCAAAGATCAAGGTGGGTGGACAATGAAGGAAGGGACATGGGAGAGATGGGACAGGGTAGGATTTGGTTGTAGCTCAGGATAGGGACTCTTAGAGAAAAGTGGATGCTGCGGCTAAGAACTTTCGAAAACTGTATAGACACAGAGTTAGATAAATATAACATATACAATAATAATATATAATTAATTTACTGATTAAATTAAAATATATATTTTCCAAGAAAACAAATATATGTCTTATCTACTTATACTGATTGAAACAAAATGGATGAAAACCTTTTACATACAGACTTTCAACCAAATAAATACTATGTATCACTCGGGGGTACAGGGGGCGGAGAGCCCCCGTCTAGGTGTGAAGAGCGCCTAGAAGGCGCTCGGAGCAGCTAGTTGTATATAAAATGTCTCAAGTCTATAATTTTAGATTTTCTTAAATTTCATTATAATAAAAAATATTTAATAAATCAATGAAAATGAAATATCAAAATGAAATTTTTAAAAAATATTATACTCCATTATAACATATACAATAAAATATTTAATTAATTTATTATGTATCACTTCGTAGATGGGGGTGGAGGCGGGGGTGGGGTGGGGGGCAGAATTTCCTGTCTTATCTACAAAGAGCGCGCCTAATTTATTTTTATTTTATTTTATTATATTTTTTTTTTTCATTTGGACCACAAAAACTTTATAAGAATACCAAAATGAAATAAAAAACGCATATCTTAATGAGATGAGGATCATAACAAATAAGAATGCCAAAATTAAAGTATCTATGATAGTTATAACAGCTACAAGCTTTGAAAAATGGTGGTAATAAAATAATGGAATAAACTTGAGCTACATCGTATGTGTCAACATCAAAATCTAAAGAAAAAAAAAAGTTAATAGAATTGAAAATATATAACATCACTATAAATATTACTAATTTATTATTTCTATAATAACTACTAGACCTTTTGAAATTTGGTATAAAAAAAAACAAAACAAAATTAACGATAAGCATTTTATTTAAATAGGAAATCTTAATCTTAATTTAACAGGGTCTAAAATAAAAAATCTTGATACGAAACAAAAGTACAAAAGTGAGTCCAGAAAGAAGAAAGAATTAAAGAAGTAAATATTGGATTCACATACATGTCTCGTTTAGATTCTAAAATACTATTATTAAACATATTTTTTGAATATTTTAACATATTTTAAATAATTAATTATTTTAATTTTATTATTAGGATTAAAAGTGTGATTTTGATTTTGAACAAATACGTATTCCATACGTACCATACCTCACCTAAGAAACTATAATACAATAAATATCCACTCACACAAATTGAATTATTATTATTATCATTATTATTATGCATGCAGTTACTATACTATTAAATCAATATAATTAATTTGTTTGTTTTCTATTTCTATATTTATTTATGTATATCTTATCTTATTATGCTAGCTAAAATTGTATATATGTATTTATCTATATATATTGGTTCTCAAAAACCGCTCTAACGATTTTTTTCAAATTCACACTAGATATAGTATTTATAAAGAAAAATTAAGTTTTATTGATGATATCTCTTGAAACATACAGCTTCATTATTAATTTCTTAATTGAAAATTATATATTATATGGAAAACGTCAAAATTTTTAATACTGCCTGCTAAGACAGTAAAAAAATGACAATTTTTTATCTAAATACATATAGTCCAGCGGTTGGACTGATGTTTTAACGAGTGGATTTCGTCGGTTCGAAACTCGCCGGGTGAATCGTTATTTAAAAATGAAAATAATGATTTTGTTATTTTTTTTTCTTTTTATCTATTGTTTACTTTTTAATTTATTTATTCATTGTTCTTTTATTAATTAAGTTTTAGATAGTTTTATAATTTTTAATATTTTTTCAATAAAATATTATTTAATATATTTATTAATATTATTTTATTAAATTAAGATGAAATAGAATAATTGAAAGGTACCGTAAAAATAGAAATATAAATTAAAAGAACTTTAATTTATATTTTAGCAATTGCAATTTATAATTAATTATTAATTACCAATTGTCGACCACAGTTGGTATATTGTGTAGTTGTTGAGAATTTTCAAAATATGTCGAAGCCAATCATCCCCTCCTCTGCCACTTGGCAAAATTGTCCACCCCTCTCTCTCTATTGGGGTAACGAAGAGGCATATCTCTGGGTTTTCCCTGCGTTTTTTTTTTAAAACAATTATTTTTAGAAAGTCTTTGCCATGTGCTCAGTATCATAATACATCCAATATATCCAATATTTCTTATTATGCTAGCTAAAATTGTATATATGTATTTATCTATATATATTGGTTCTCAAAAACCGCTCTAACGATTTTTTTCAAATTCACACTAGATATAGTATTTATAAAGAAAAATTAAGTTTTATTGATGATATCTCTTGAAACATACAGCTTCATTATTAATTTCTTAATTGAAAATTATATATGGAAAACGTCAAAATTTTTAATACTGCCTGCTAAGACAGTAAAAAAATGACAATTTTTTATCTAAATACATATAGTCCAGCGGTTGGACTGATGTTTTAACGAGTGGATTTCGTCGGTTCGAAACTCGCCGGGTGAATCGTTATTTAAAAATGAAAATAATGATTTTGTTATTTTTTTTTCTTTTTATCTATTGTTTACTTTTTAATAAATTACTATTCTATATTTATTTATTCATTGTTCTTTTATTAATAAAGTTTTAGATAGTTTTATAAGTTTTAATATTTTTTCAATAAAATATTATTCAATATATTTATTAATATTATTTTATTTATTATTATTGAGTACCCGAAGTTCCATTCATTTTAATCAGATTGATGCAATGATGCAACAGTTAATAATTGTAATATTGTAATAAATTTCTATCTTGAAAATTGTTACATATTATTCAGGATATTTTAAAAACTATTTCTTTCTTTAATTAATATTCATTTTTTCTATAAGTCAGATATATTTCCAAATATTAAATAATTTTTGAAGTGAAAACTTCTTTAGCGGCGTTGAGCACTTTTGCGGGATGGGGAAAAAGTATAGAACTCGCGTGATCGTGACCAACACCATGAAACCATCTGCTTTCAAATTTCTTATAACAGAGCGCGAAATTTGAATTGTCATTAGAACTGTTTTATAAATTATCTCTAACATATAAATATATATTTATTATGTAAAGTTCATTTCATATATACATATATAATCAAAATTATACGAAATGAACTTCACATAATAAATATATATTTTATGTTAGAGATAAGAATTATAAAACAGTTCGTATTGCAATATTTTAAACAAAGTTGTGTATATATATATATATATAAATATAAGTTACAAATTTGTTTAAAATATATGTTTAAAATAATATATAAGTTATATATATATACATGCATATGAAATTCATCTTTCTCGTGAAATAGCGCGAATTTCGTCTGTTTTAAAATTTCTTACGCAGAAGTTTTCACTTCTGTCGGCCAGTCCCACGACTGCCAATTTTGCTTTTTTAATTCCGAAAAGCTGCAAAGCACGTTTTTTTGTCTTTAGTTTGTTTTATAACCACTTGGGGCGCTAAACAGTTTTTCAAAAAAACACTATAGAAAAAAAATATATGTACCTATATATTATATATTTATGTATTATTGAGGAGCACAAGTTCATTAATTTTAATCAGATTGATGCAAATGTGTAACATTTAATAATTGTAATAAATAATTAAAGAATTGTGTATCAATATTTTTTAAAGGGTAGAGCGAGAGCTCGGTGTCCCAGGTATTAATATTACCAGCCAAATCCAATAATAATGAATCATTTTTTTTAACTTAAGTACCGAGCCGAGGCTCGGGGTCCCGGTACTATAGTACTTATAGGAGTATATATATATATATTTCTATATATACTAATCGTAAAAAGTTTTAATGGGAATTTAATTGATAGAATTAATTTTTATATTTAGAAACCAATTGTAAAAACAACTGAGATGAGGGTTGGAATGGATGTACATTTATAGTATAATATTAAAATGTACACTATCTATATACACTTATATATAATGTAATTTAGTTATTTTTAGTTATTATTTATTATATTTCAAAAATTTGATGAAATTGAGTATAGTTATGAAGTAAATTAAAAGTTATTTATAATGTTGATATCAATTTTTTGTTATTAATGTTTTTTCGGAATTCTAAATGGATTTTTTATTATCGTACATTTAATGTAATTTTTTTTTTTTTTTTTTTTTTTTTTTTTTTTTGCAATATGTATTTTATGAAAAATTATAAAAATTCTAACATTCAATGCTTCTTTTAATAGTATGCATGCATCCATACACCATCTTTGATGAAAATAAAACCAATTCCTGGCCTTGACATTGATGCATCAAAGATAAATTTAGAACTTTGAAAAGATGAAGTTCATTTGTAGGTAAGTATAACTAATTTGAAAAAACAAACAAACTATCATTTAAAGATTAATATAACATATATAAATAGAGAGAGAGAGAGAGAGAGATGGCTATAAATTATAAAATTTACACATAATCTGATATTACTGATATTAATATTAAAATATTTTTAAAAAACTTATTTAATATTTTATTTAATTATTTATTTTTTTAAAAGCTCTTATCTTGAAAAAAAAATCAAAATTATAAACATTGTTTTTTTTTAAATAGAAAATTTAATATTAAATATAATTTAATTATTTTTCAAAATATTATTTGATATGAATACCTATTTTTTTTTTTAATATGAAAGGAAGAAAATTAGTACATATATATGCCATATTAATAAAGAAAAATAAAATAAATTCAAATAATTTTGGTAAGACGAAAGGGCCTAAAGTGGCTTGCCGTGTCAGCCATGTGGCTTACTTAAATGGGGGTTCCAACTTGCCTATTGATTTTATTCAAGCGCACAGAAGGCGGGGGGGGAGGAGGGGGTTAAACACGTGGGCACCACGCAGGGTATAGCCGGGCAGGCGCCGGGACATTTCTGGTCAATATTCAAAACTAGATAAAAATAAATAAATAAATAAATAATAAATAAAATAAAATAAAAATGATATATAAGTATATGAAGTATTGAAAATGAAATTGAAAAAATTAATTTTTTGTAAAATTCTTTTTAATTATCTACCTAAAAAATATATATAAAGAATAATTATAATTTGATATTTAATAGAATTTATATACTTGCATTGTAGGGAATTAATAGAGAATAAAGTTGATTGATTCAAATTAAAATGTAAAAAATATTCAAATTAAAATTATTGGTGGTTGCATGAATATGGATTGACAAAGACAAAAAGAAGAAATTAATAAAACCAATTTTCTAATTTTATTTATTTATTTATTTGATTGATTTGTTTATATATATTTCATAATGATTATTATAGTTTTTATTTATCAAGTTGTTCAAAATTAATTTTTGTTTTTTTTTTTTGTTTATATCGATTATAATTAAGATAATATAAATTTAACTATTTTTAATTTAAAAAAATAAATATTTAAAATATTCTGAATTTTTTATGTAATATATGTAATAAATTTATTGTAATGATTGTATTGCTTGATTAAAAGATTAATAAATAAATAATAATTGAAAGGGGTTGTTTTTACTTACCATGAGTGTGTGTGTGTGTGTGTGTGTGATGTGTGCCGTTTGCTTGCGATGTTAAAATATTGCAGCAACAGCACCCCACTTGAAGAGGGACGTTGTTCGTCCACGATGTCAGTAATCACACAGAAGAGAGGACGCCACAGCAGCTGACGGCCGGCCAGCCACTCTTTACTCTTTACACACACACACACACACACACACACCCATCCATCTATCCATCTAGGAATATAGGCGGTGCGCAGGCGTTTTACCCTCCTCCTCCTCCTCCTCTTTCTCCCTTCATCCTTCATCCAACCCTCTCGCCCTATTCTTGGCTCCCCCAGGTTAGTCGGTCGTCGCACTATGCGACCTCCAATGGAATCGAGTACAAACAAGTCGGGCGGCTTTTTAAAAATATATTCAAGGGTGGTAAAGGGTCTCTCGTCCACACTATTGTGTTTTCATTTTTTCTTTTTTTTTTTGTTAAATCCATTCATTTTTTATTCCTGTTCTTCTCTCTTTATCATTCATTCATTCATTCATTCATTCATTCATTCATTCATCTACGTATATTATAATAATAAGTAAAACAGCATTTTCAATGGATTGGAAAATTGCCTTGATCAATCAATCGCAGATTAAGATAGTAAAAGGTGAAACAGTGGAGTAGAGCGATGGGAATCAGAAGATGGAATCTATGTATACATGTATTATATACGATAAATGTACGTATTATAATATATTCTAATATATTATGATACATATATATATATTATAACTGAAACAAATATTAGATTGATGATGATGATATTAGAAGAAGTTACATAAAACACATTGAAGCTCATTTTTATACACTTTTACTTAACTCACTCTGTCCGGTTGTACGTGGGTTGTCCGGTAGTACGTTATCCGCGGCATTTTATAATCGATATTTCAACAACTTCCCGTCATTCAATCAACTTGAAATTTTGCATACGCGCTTGCTCCTGCTAATAATACACGAATCAATTAAAAAATCCACTGAATTATTTATCTATTAGTGGTAATTAATTAATTAAATTTTCATATGCGGAAGATGGAATAGTTCACTATTTCAATCATAGATGGCGATAGAAGTTCTAGAGGTGCTGAATACGACTAAAAAGTATAAAATAAATTTAAGTAAAAATAAATCTTTTTAAAAAATACACTTTACTTAAAATTGCACTAAAAAGTAAAAAATAAAATCACTTTAAAGTGTGTGCGCTCAAATTATAATAAGACCGTAAAACATTTGCTTCCATTTGGTGTTATTATAATTTGAGCGCACACACTTTAAAGTGATTTTATTTTTTACTTTTTAGTGCAATTTTAAGTAAAGTGTATTTTTTAAAATGATTTCTTTTTACTTAATTATATTAGCAACAGATGAGAAAAAACACAATTATTTTTATTGCTAAATTAGTTAGTTTTAATGGATTTTGATCGAGAAAATTGATTCACAAAATCATTTGCCTTGTCATTGGAGTTGTCATGGATGGATCAAAAGAAAGGAAACCCTCGAAAAGACAAATCAATGACTTCCATAAAATGTCCTACAAAAAATTGGCACGCTTTATAATATATATATTGATTAATTAAAACTAATTTTTTAAATAATTTTTAACAAAAGGAAAAAAAAAAAGGAAATTTTATTAACATAAAATTTTTATTTCAAGAATATTCAAAAACAAATGGAATGATAAAATTTTAATAGTTTACTGAGGGGACTTGACTATAAAAGATAACACAACTTATCTTGATCATCTCCGAGTGATGCATCGATTGCAGATACGTGGTTTATATTATAACTTATATACTTTACTAAAGAAATAAATAAAAATATTGATTATTCTCCAAAATCATAACCAATTCACCTCACCCGCCCCGCATTTCTTAATGAAACCAAAAATGATATTATTACGCGATATTATATATTACCAGCTGATCAGAGCGCCTTCGGCGCTCTTCACACCTGAACGGAAGCTCCGCCCCCTGTACCCCCGAGTGGTACATAGTATTTGGTGGTTGAAAGTAGTAAAAGGTTTTCATCCATTTTGTTTCAATCAGTATATTACATAAAACATTCATTCCTTTTTAAAATCAATACAGAGATAATTTAATCAATAATAAATCAAATAACTAATCAACAATAATTATACAAAAGAAAGTAATTTATTAATATTTTAATTGATGGTTTTGTGTTTTCAAAACAAATTAACAAAGATCATACAAAGAGAACCACTTACCATTTGAAAAGACCAAAAGACAAATAAAAGAAAGTATGAAAAATTAGCATAGAATTTTGCATGTGCAACTAAAAGAATAAATTAACTGTAAATATAAAAATTTTTTTATAAAATAACATTTTATAGAATAAAATAATTTTTTTACAAGTCTGACAAAGTTTATTGATGAATTGCTTCATATTCAACGAAAAACGTGGGCGCATTTAGTTTTATTTATTCATATGAAAAATCAAGTCAAATTTTTTTATCAATCAATAAATGGAGTAGCATTTACTCCAAGTTAGTGGGCGCATGCGCAGTCGCTATCTTGCCGTGCGGCTCGACTGGGTCAATCACTTCAGTGACGCCATGACTACCGTACAGCAGAAAGCGCAGTGTTTTGTGGTACGCTGAGTTTAAACCACCTGCGTTAGTGCAACATCATCTTAGGCGTAGTTATAGACAAAATCCACCTACTAATAATATTCAAACTTTTCAGTCAACTCGTCATCTCGTTGATCTCTGCATAACCCACTTCACCACTAGTATTTTGGATAATTTCAAATAATTAATTAGCGAGAGATTAACTTTTGCAACGTTAACAAATATTAATATATAAAAAAATGCCAAATGGATAGGTCCAAAATATGAAAAATAATTGTTTATACCGCCTTATACATTTTCTTAGTGACGAATATAATATGCACTTGAATGAAATTATTAAATCATCAATTTGATCTTGATCCATTTATCTATTTCTAACATACACCTAGAATCCTAGATAAATTATAATCAGTTGCATCATTTAGAGATTTTAGATTTTTATAAACTTCAATATTTCCTTAGACAATTCAATATGATTATAAAAATTATCCATAAATCAATCGTTTCCTTCCTTTATCTAAAAGACTAAATCTAAATCTAAATACGACTTATTGAAACATAACATGGCAGGTTGATATTCAGATGAATACAGATGATGAAGAAAAATATATAAAATATTGTGGGTGTAGGAGAAGGCATGGATTTTATCCAAGTGAGACGAAACGAGACTTTTTATACATATATATATATACTAGCTGCTCAGAGCTCCTTCGTCGCTCTTCACATCTAGACGGGGGCTCCGCCCCCTGTACCCCCGAGTGGTACATAGTATTTGGTTGAAAGTAGTAAAAGTTTTTCATCCATTTTGTTTCAAACAATGTATAACATAAAACATTCATTTCTTATTGTGTGATTATTTAAAATATATTTTAATTTATTTAGTAAATTAATTATATATATTATTATTGAATATGTTATATCTATCTACTCGAAAGTTCTTGGCAGCTACAACCACATTTCTCCAAGTGTCCCCGGTGACCTCATCTTTCTTTGGCCAATAAATGCTGGAAAGAATAATCTGAATCTACTCTCATCTCCCAGGGTCATAGACCATGCGTGGCTCAACGGTACTCGAAAGTTCTTGGCAGCTACAACCACATTTCTCCAAGTGTCCTTATCCTGAGCCTCTGTTCCATCTCTCGTACGTCATTCCCTGATGTACTCATCTTTCTTTGGCCCATAAATGCTGGGGAGAATCCTATTCTCTGAATCCACTCTCATCTCCAAAGATCATAGACCATGTCTAACACTCATATAATACAACAGACAAAATAATTGTTTTATATATTTTAATTTTCATTCCCTTTTATAATAATTTTGATGAGATAAGCCTCTTTACTGCATGATAACAGGCGTTTTCCGATTGCAACTTCGATTTCAATTCTTCTCAAATATTATTATCCTTCGTGATTACATTCAATTTTTCTACATATTCAAATTCTACATTTTGTATGTTAATACTGCTCCTGTTTGTATCTAAATATATTTATTTATCATTATTAATTTCAAACCTCATCTCTTTTCCTACCTCGATTAATTTTTCCTCGCTATCTGTAATTGCAATTGCCGAATCTCCTATTATATTTAAGTCGTCTGGGTCACCTAATATTTTACAATTGATTTCCGCATCTTACTCTTTCTTTACTACCTTCAAGATAAATTTTAAGATCAAAATTTGAAAAAGTTTATCCGGATCTATTGAGTCATGCGTAGGTTTTACTAAAGTCTACAAATAATTAGTGAACAGAGATATTGAATTCGCGGTTTTTTTAATATCTGTCATAATGAAAATATCTTAATTAATGTTGATCGATTTGGCATGAACCCGCAATGATATCGTCTAATATTTCCTCCGCCTATAGTTTATAAGTATTGTATATGTTATAATAGATGTAGGTGCCAAAACGATTCCTTTTCTGACAACTACGAATGTACTTATACTTATTAATTGAATAAAATGCGTTTTTTAGTAACAAAACGATTTTAATCTAAAATAGACTCTCTTATCAAACTTCATACATAATTTTAACATAAATCATAAAACATCGATACATAAATCATACATTTCATTCCCTTTTATACATACTTTTTCTTACTTAACAAACTTATCCTAACTTCATGCATGATTCCTTATTGTCAACTTTTAAACAAAAAACTTTAAGCGCAAAATTTAAATTTAGCACTAACATCACCCTCCCTTAGTAAGAGATCTTACTCTTACTCAACTTTTAAGAAAATGTCTTAAACATTATATAGATATTAACACTGTTCACTAAATCACTGCTTGCGATTCAAGAAGACAAATTTTAGTTACTGGTCGCTGAAATATACCTAATTTTGTTTTCACGCTTACTCTTCTTACGATACCTTCTGCATCTGGATATACCTCTGTTATCTTGCCTAACGGCCAATGGTTTCTTGAAAGATGGTCTTCATAGAGTAGAACAATATCTCCGATTTTGAGATTAGAATTAATTTTAAACCATTTATTTCGAACTTGCAGTAAAGGAAGATATTCCTTTATCCACCTTTTCCAAAATATATTTGCTAAATATTGCACTTGTCTCCATCTTCGTTTGCAGTAATTATCACTGTAGGAAAATATATCATTTGGTAAAGATACTTGAGACTTTAGAAGAAGTAAATGATTTGGCGTAAGAGCTTCTTTGTCATTTGCATCACATGAAGTCTCAGTGAGAGGTCTTTGGTTTAAAATGGATTCTACTTCACAAAGAAGAGTATATAAACTTTCTTCGTTTAATTTTTGTTCTTCAAGTAAGGAATTTAATATTTTCTTCACCGAACGTATACATCTTTCCCATACGCCTCCTTGATGGGAAGCTGTTGGTGTATTGAATTTCCAACTTATTTCCCTTTGCAAAAGAAATTGATGTACTTGATAATTATTCCATCTCTGAATACCTTCTCTTAATTCTCGGCAACCTCCTACAAAATTTGTACCGTTATCAGAGCAAATTTCTTTTACTTGTCCTCTTCTAGCAATAAATCTTCTGAGAGCTTGTATAAAAGAATCAGTTTCTAGGGAACTTAAAACTTCTATATGAATTGCTCTCATTGTTAAGCATGTGAATATTAGTCCATATCTTTTCAAAGTATTTCTTCCTTGTTTTATTAAAAAAGGACCGAAACAATCTAGTCCCACATAAGTAAATGGAGGCTCGTCAGATGTTACTCTGTTACTTGGTAAATTTGCCATTTTTTGTTCTTGTAGCTTTACATTTTGTTTCCGACAGGGAATACACTTAGAAATAACTCTTCTTACAAAAGAATTGGCAGATATTATCCAATAACGTTCTCTTAATTTAGAAAGAACGAAATGTCGTCCTCCATGGCCAACCATTTTGTGAATGTCTTTCACTATAAGGTCAGCTACCGCTCCTTGAGGTAATATGATTGGGTGTTTAGTTTCTTCAGAGACCATAGCATATTTCAATCTTCCACCAACGCATAACAAGTCATTTTTAATAATAGGATCTAAACCTCGCAAAGAACTCTTTTTAATTAAACGATATTTTGCAGGTATAATAAATGGTGTCGCCAAGCCTAAAGGATCGAATACAGAGCTAACTGAAGACAGTATACCTCTTCTAGACATTGGTTTAAAGATAGATGTTGTTTTAAAACTAAGTAAATCTTCTTCAGGTTTCCATTGTATACCTAAAACTCTTTCAAGGTGTATATCATCCTTTTTCATATTCATTGATTGTACGTTAGCTGCTCTTTCTTTTACAGGAATTGAATTTAAAATAGTTTTTTCATTTGTTATCCATTTTGTAAGATTAAAACCACCATCCTTTAATAAATTATATAGCTCTTCTCTTATTTCAATAGCTTCAGAGGTATTCTTAAAAGATTTTAAACAATCATCTACGTAAAAATTGTTTTTTAAAGTATTTATTGTTTCCCTTTTATATTTTTGTTCGTTATTCATTGCAATTTGTCTTAATGTCATCATAGCAACAGCTGGGGAGCAAATACATCCGAATATATAAACTTTCATTCTATATTCTTGAATTTCATTATTAAAATCATTATCTTTCCACCAAAGGAATCTAAATAAATCTTGATCTTCTTTTGGTAAACGAACTTGATGAAACATTGCTTCAATATCTCCCATAATGGCGAAAGGTTCTTCTCTAAATCTTAATAAGACTCCAAATAAAGAGTTCATAACATCAGGGCCTCTATAAATCTGTTCATTAAGACTTAAATCATTATATTTTGCTGAGCAATCAAAAACAACTCTTAGTTTTCCAGGCTTTGCAGAATGAAATACTGGATGATGCGGTACATACCATAATTTTTTAGGAAGCTTATTTGTGTCTTCAACTATCTCGGCATAATTCTTTTTTAATAAATCATTTATATATTTTGTATATCCTTGATATAATTGAGTGTCTTTTTGGAATCTTCTTTTTAACATCTTAAGTCTGTTCATAGCCATAAATTTAGTATCAGGTTCAAATATATTTTTTGACTTTAATGGGATAGATACTTCATAATGATTATCTTTCTTGCGAATAGAATTATTAAATATTTTTATAAATTTTTCATCTTCTTGTGAATATGTCATAGTATTTTGTGTTGGAATTTGTTCTAATTTTAACCATTCTTCTACTTGCTTATAAAGAATTTTATCGAGTTTAACACAATTTATTTTAGTAAGATTAGTATTTGCTAAAAACCTAGTTGGTCCATAAACTGACCATCCGAGGCGAGTTTTTATTGCAAAAGGTCCATCACCTTCACTTTTGATAATTTCTTGAGGTTCTAAAGCTTGTGGAATATTATTACCGATTAACATTTGAACATTTGACTCAAGTTCTGGAAGAATTACATCTTGTAGATAAGGCCATTTATTTAAATCGATATTTTTAAATTTATCTTCAGCGGACACTGGCAGTTCTCTTGTTGTATATATATCTGGTAAACATATTTTGTTGTTTCCGTTTATATCAGAAATTATTAGGTTTTCAATAGTAAAAGCATTACATGGACTATTTCTTTTTTCTAAAGTTGTCATAAATAAATTACATTTTCTTCCGTTCACATTGAGCTGTTTCATTAGTTCTTCAGTACAAAAGGAATGTGAGCTTCCAGAGTCAAGAAAGGCATATGTGTGAATCCTTTTTCCTGTTGTCTTCGACATCACAATAACTGGTACAATGCCCATAGAGAATTTGTCTGTTGTTTTAGCATTTTGTATAAAACCGTTATTAATTTTCGAAATTTGTTGTTCATTTACTTCCGAGTTTTGTAAATGAAGTAATTTGGAATGATTTTTGCTGCATATATCACACTTTACTCCTAATCTACAATTCTTGGCATTATGACCTATTTTTAAACAAGCAAAACATAATTTATTTGAAAAAACAAATTGTATTCTTTCGGGTATATTCATTGACAAAAATTCATTACATTTATTTAAATAATGTAATTTATTACATTTAATGCAAGCATTATAATATTCATTACCTTTTATATTTGTAGAAAAATTATATCTTCCTCTTTCTTCCCTTTTATTATTTGTAATGCTTACTTTAGGAGTTTTTTCAATTTTATTTTCAAGAATATCTCCAAATAGCGGATGATTTGTTTCTGCAGCAACTTTACTTACAAATTCAACCAAATGCTTAAATTTAATTTCTTCCCTTTTAACTTCAGTTGTTTCATAAGCAGATTTTCTCCAATTCTTTTTCATTTCATATGGCAACTTGTCTACAATTTCTCTTAAGGTTCTTGGATGATCAAGTTCATTCATTTCTTTTATATTCATCATAGAATTTAAACATTCAGTTAGAAGTAAAGCAAACTTATTTAATAATATACCTTCATTGTTTTTCATGGTAGGCCATTCAAAAATCTTTTTTAGATAAGCATTTGCAATTCTCAAACCACTGCCAAACATCTTTATTAATTTTTCTTTTGCTAAAACATAAGCATTAGATGAATTCATATTTTGATATGATCTTACCAGATCTTTAACATCGCCTCTTGTATATTGCTCCAAATAATAAAGTCGTTGCTTATAATCAACTATCTTTGATTCTATTATATATTCAAATGCTGAAATGAATGATACAAACTCTATAGGATTTCCATCGAATGGTTTTATTTCTTGTTTAGGTAAAGATGATTGAATTTGATAATCAGTCATTAATTGTATCATTTTTGTTTGTTGTTCAAGAATTTTCATAGTTCTCTCCTCATTGGATGAATTACTTACTTCACTTAAATGTTCATCGTCATCTTCATTTTGATCATTATCTTTATTTAACCATATATCAATATTTTCTTTAAATTGTTCTAATGTTATCATTTCAGTATTATGCCTTTCTTCATATTCGTTATAGTTTTGCTTAGTTTCTTTTAAGTATTCAATTAGGTCATTATGGGATTTAATATATTTAGTTTTTGCAGAATCAAAATCATACATTTTAGACTTTACCTGTTGTATATTTTCTTCATTAGTTAAAAGTTCGTTTATTTCATTAATTATTCGTGTAACTCTTGACAAAAAACCTCTTCTTTTATTCTTTATTTCATTTGTCTTTTTAGGTATTTTATTTTGGATGCTTTTACAAGATCTTTGAGATGAAGTTTTACTTTTTTCGCTGCAAATAGACATGATTAGATGATATTTAAATATTTATTGATTTAAATAAGTGAATTCTCTTCAAATATTTTATTTTAGATTAAAATGTAAGATGTAGGTGCCAAAACGATTCCTTTTCTGACAACTACGAATGTACTTATACTTATTAATTGAATAAAATGCGTTTTTTAGTAACAAAACGATTTTAATCTAAAATAGACTCTCTTATCAAACTTCATACATAATTTTAACATAAATCATAAAACATCGATACATAAATCATACATTTCATTCCCTTTTATACATACTTTTTCTTACTTAACAAACTTATCCTAACTTCATGCATGATTCCTTATTGTCAACTTTTAAACAAAAAACTTTAAGCGCAAAATTTAAATTTAGCACTAACAATAGAGTATAATATTTCTTGATCATTTCATTTCGATATTTTAATTTCATTGTTTGATTTTTATTGAATATTTTTAATTATAATAAAATTAGAGAAAATGCAAAGTTAGAGACTTGAGACAATTTATAAAAATTAATTTATAAAAATTAACGGTATAAAAGTATTGATAAAACTAAAGATAAATTAACAATATATACATTCATTAATAGTATTAATTTAAATTAATGGATTTATTTGATTTTTTATTATTAAGTTCATTTATTAATTTTTTTAGATCATAGTTAATTCCCTCCCTTAAAATAAAAGAAGTACCTATTCAAATATGGAAAGAATAAATACAAAATAATTTAAGTTAAATATGATTTAAATATTTTATTATATTAATTAAAATGAGAACTTTTAGAATAAATTATTTAATTGAAATGATATTTGAATATTAGAATTTAAAATAAAAAGTTAAAATTTATAATAATTCTTTGATTGCTAGTTATATACATTGTGTAAAATGAGTCCGCCAGTCAGTGGGCCACGCCTGGCTCTTGAATGAACAACACGGAGAACTATATATAAACTTTAAATCTCTCTCTCTCCTGCTCACACACACTCTCACCTCTCTCCTCATCCCCTCCACCTCTCATTTCTTAGTTATTTCAATTTCCACAAATTGTCTAATTTTTAAAATATTCACTAATTTACTTTCTATTTTTATTCTTTAATCCTTAAATAATATATTTTCTATTTTATGTTAAAATGTAAATAACTTACATTTTAACATATTAAACTATGACAGCAAAAAAGTAAACGAATTACATACATACATACAAACAGTCTCCTTTATATATATAGATATATATACAATTTATTTACAACTTTTTTTATATTATATATTTAAAAAAGTTTTGTAAATGAAACACTGATTTTACAAAATCTGGCAAAAAAATTTAATTTTGTATTTTATTTACTCGTATTCACAGTTTTAGAAAGAAAATATTTTTTTCCAGCTATGAGTAAATCATTTTAGCTTTCCTCATGGAATGAGGATAGCTTATACCAGAGGTTCTTAATCTTATGTACTCTGCGGACCCCCACTTGAAAAAATTTTTTTTGACGGACCCCATTCCAACTTTAGGTACTTTACGTCATTTTATTAGTTAATTTCTGGCTTACGATCTCATAAGAACAAGGATATATGATGAATATTTCTAACAGTGATTGGTGAATAACGATTTTTTTGCATATTGTAGAACACATTTTATTAGAAATTATAATATTGAAGAAAGAAAATTCTGCTAAATATGAAGATGGAAACGGTAGCAATAGTTTTCTTGCACATTTCGTTGAATTTGGGTATTTGATCTCTGTTTCCTCACAAAGCCATGCCATCGCTTCTTTTATATTAAATAAAGTTTTAACCGACTCATCATTTTCTCGTGCACCTGTACGATGGCTTTGCGGACCCCCAGTAAAGGCTTCGCGGACCCCCAGGGGTCCGCGGACCACAGTTTAAGAACCTCTGGCTTATACGATGGTCGGAAAATTTTGAAAATTTTTGCTCCAAGATTTTTCGAGATTTCCACTTTTCAGACGGTTCTGAATCCAAAACTGCAAAAAAAATTTTTTGAACCGGCCGGCCGTTCGTTACCGAGATTACGTCTAAAAAAATGAGATATTGTCTTGAAATTTGATATTTAGATGTTTTTTTTGGGAATGATGGGCGGGGATTGGATTGTTTTTGAACAAGATCGGACCATAAGTGAGGGTAGTTTAAAGAAGTGTCAAAGCACATTTTATTGATTTTCTCAATAAATACCGATTTTTATGAGAATCATACTATCGTATTAAATTTATAGGAAATCGAAGTTACTAAAAGTTTCATTATATTCATTTTTAATAATAAAGGAGATATTTATAAAAAACTACTTTAAGATTTTGAAAGCTTTTCGACCGCCCGTAGTGGCAGGCAGGATATTTTGAAAGAAATCATGTAAAATTCCCTAAGAAAAAATCCCTGAAAAACAATCCCTAAATGCAAATATCCCTAAAAGAATAAATCCCTAAATAAAAAATTTCCCTAATTTTTTTTACTTATTTAATAATGAATAGCCGAAGAGACTTGAATGAGAAAGTAGTTATAGATCATGCTTGGTGTCATCACATCTGTTCCATCTGGTTTTTTAGCGTCCCATTTTTCATGGTTTGCCTTCATTATGGTCAGAAGCTCATCATGCGAGTCGCGGAATCGTTTCCTTGGTGGATCAGGCTTCTTACCACGAACATCACGACAGATTTCCAAAGAGATAAGGTTATGCTCAATATAGATTTGCTTAATCAGGTTCCATACGGATGCCTTGTAACCTCCCAAGCGTGAAGGAAGAGCATTGTTGTAACCTTCTAATGCATTGTTTGTTCGAGGCAAACCCATCAAAGTGGCATCGTAGATGTTCCAATGTCGAATTCGGGGTCATAAAAGCCAGCCAAAAATTGTTCACCTAGCCAAGTGCGCTCGAAGTAAGAAAGTAAGTCCGAAAACTTTTAGCTCTAAATAAATAATTTTTCACTTAACTGAAAAATTTCATAATTTTTTCATTCCTCTCACTCCTCTCATTCATTCAAAATGGATTTTAAAAATGGTGCCTGGCCGGTTTTTTTCTCAATTAGTTGGTGTTCGCATCCCTATGAATGTAGTGGCGCTAAACGCAGTTTCAAAATTGAACATTGCGTGTCCCTGTCCTGCTCTCCTCTCCTCAATCGGGAAATCCCTCACTTTTGGAAAGAGGGGGGGGGGGGGGGTGAAGTGCGAATTAAAACCGCCACAATATCTTATGTTACTTATGTTAATAAATTACATATATAGACGGCGCATTATTTTGAGCTTGCAGGAAATATAAATCCTAAAACCTTTTCCCAATTATTTTTTAGTAATTTCGTTGAATATCTGATATTATCAAGAGAATTTCATTGGGCAATAATAAAGTGCAAAGAAGAACTGATGAAATGGCGCAAGATGTTTAAGATTCATTATTTAGATATTACAAAAAAAAAACCTCGGTTTTCTATTCAATTTGATGAGTTAGTTAACAATTTTTTTTTTCGCCTGGATATGAAACTTTACTATTAGCATTCTTTCGAATCACAGAGAAGTAACAAATTAATATGGCAAAAATTATTTTTTGCAAAATATATTTGCATAATATAATATTAATACTCCAGAGGTTTTTAGAGAAAAAGAAATACCTCACAATAATAGGTAGTTTGATTAACCAGAGATAGTAGGGGCCTAGAGAGGTTTTCTTACATATTTAACAAAGAAAGAAGGTGTCAAGTGTATTCACAATATTCTGTAATATATTCATTCTCAATTACTCTCTACTACATAATTGCCAAAAATTCATTACAAGACGATGTAACTAAAATTATCAAAACAATTTTACCGTAGTAAATGATTAAATATTAAATTATTTTAAACAGCTTTGTATTTAATTGTTGTTTTTTTTCTTTCTTGTTTTATACAGTAAATTGGTTAGTTTTCAAAGAGTTACTGTTTAAATTTAGATATTATAAACTGTTCAACTCGATGCTGTTATTCTAGAAAGATAAAAATAATATTTTGAGATCTAATTTAATCAAATTCAAAAGTGACATTGTTTATTTGACAAAATTGTTTCAAAAAAAAAAAAAAACTTAAATGAAAGATGATGATGTAATTTAATAAAAATAATCAAATCTGTTATTTCTGTAGGTAATTTCTGTTTGTACAGAAACTTTTTCTGATATTCATCAATGATTTGATGATGATATTTTGAAAATGAGATTAGATTTTTTAGATCCATTTTCAAGTGAAAAGTGTTCAACACTGAAGAATCTCCTCAGTTCTAAAAAAAAAAAAAATTAGAAACATTAATGAATTATTAATACAAACATATATATTTTCTTTATTAATTGCTATTAAAATTAAAAAAAAATAAAAACAAATAAATAAATAATTTTCAGGGATAGGTAAGTAATATTTTTTCTGGAAAATGGGCATTAGGCCAAAAATGTTTGGGAAGCTATGATCTAAATTATATAAATAAATTCTCTATATATTAAATTACCATTAATTTTATGATTTTATTTTCTATTAAACTCTTAGACTAACTTTAAAAAAAAAAAAAATTATCAAACATAAGGTTTTTCCTTATCAAATTTTTTCATCTTAGAAGATCGTTTAAGGTAGGCACAAGTAATGTAAAAACTTTCTCTAATGGACCCCCTCCATCAAAGATTGACAATAAAAAGAAAAAATAATATGAGAAGAGGGAGAGTGAAATTGAAAATCATTCACAATTCAACAACAACAACATTCGGATGGAAACGGTCATTCATGGTGGACGTCTTTCTATTTTCTCTATACAGATAAGATAAGATAAGATCGATATCGAATGATCAACGTAATGCAACATAAAATGTTATTAATTAATATATTTTTATTATTCATCATTTTGGCATCCGTTACAGGAGAATTGAAACCACTAGAAAACAGCCGTAAGTATAAAAATATTTATTATTATTTTTTTAATTAATTTAATTTAATCAAAAAATAAAATTAAATGAATAACATTTAATTTTATATTGAATTTTTTATTTTTAATAATAATAAAAATAAATTGTGTGTTGTTTAATGATGAAAATTCCCAGTCATTAATCATTTATTTTCAATTTATTCGTTTTTTCTATTTATTTATTTATTTATTTATTATTATTATTTTGGATATTAGATGATTATTATGGAATCCTAAAAAATTTTAAAATAATTTTTTTTTATAAAAATTTAATATTTTATCTACTTGCTGAGAAAGGCTAAAATTAAAATAAAAATATATAAGTAGGTATAAGTAATTGATAATAAATTGATAATAAAAAAACAAAAAAACAAATCATTAATATATTTTTAATTAATATTGAAATAAATTAATTAATGCCAAATTCCACGATTTTTTATAATAAATTTAAATTTTTCTTATTCCGTTTCTTTTATTAATATAATATTAATAATAATAATAATACAATATTTTTTTGTTTTTGTTTATATTTATGTATAATAGAGAATTTATAATTTTAAAATGAATCTTTTATATAATATTAAAATAAAAATTGAATTAATTTTAACCTTGATCAATTAAGAAATTCAATGGGAAATCTGTCTGCGTTTCTGATATTTCCGTGATCAAGTAAAGAGTTGTTTTCCTTCTTTCTTTCTTTCTTTCTTTCTTTTTCTTTCTTTCTAACGATTATATAAGACCTAATATACCACTCTCCACACACACACACACACACACACACACACACACACACACACATTTGCACTATCACTACTTTCACATTTTGTTACTTACATATCTTACAGGTTTGTTTTCTCATCTTTTTCTCTCTTTCTTTCTTTCTTTCATTCTTTCTTATTTAGACAAGATCAAGGTAAAATCTTGTAGTGAAATCATTAATTTTTATCTCCATTTAACACTTTCTATAACCAAAATGAAAATAAATAAATAAATAAATAATAAATAAATAAATATTCCAAAATTTTTCTTTTCTTTTCTGTATTTGAATATAATATATGATTAACGATGTTTTGACAAAATGTAATTATATCATATGTATACGTATAATTGAAATACAATTGTCTCCCATCATAATTTATTTTTAAATATGTCTAATTATTTAAAATTCATGTATAAAATTTCAAGTATAACTATTATATCAAATGTAATTTATGTTAACTTAATGAGAGCTGAAGAGAAGAGTGAAATGTTTAAAAATCTAATATGGATTTACGGCTTTCATTTTAATTTATATAACAACGAAAGGTGTAAAATAATTTAAATTTTTTTTTAACGATAAGTATAAGAATTTATAAATTGGATCATACATAAAACTTGAATCATTATAATTTAATAATATTTATAATTATAGTAGATAATTAAATAATTAATATTATTTGTTTCAAAAAATTCACATCATTTATAATTAATTATTAAACTTTATTAATTAATTTTTTCACTTTTTTATTTATTTTTTTGATTAATTTAATTATTTCTAATTATTAAATTTAATATTAAAATAAATATAATAATAATTCAATTACCACTATTGTTGTTATTTTTAATTTTGTTCCAATTTTATTTAATTAAATTATGCTACTTACATATTATAATTACCTGCCATATTAAATATTTGAATACTGTTTGGTGGTGACTCGTGTAAGAATATATTTTATTTTAATTAATTCATACAATATATAATTCAATTAATCTTATAAATATAAGTCACTGATCCAAGAATGCTTAAGATATGTAGATTTTTAAGCATTACACGCAATATATGTATATTAGGCGTCCATGCGATTTATATTCAATTATTCGAATACACTGAATAAATAAAATATCACTTCACTAACGATGTAATCGTATAAGATTAATTATATTTTGGTTCAAACGATCACACAATCCACTAGTAATAATAAAAAACTAGGATATTCGTTATTAGATAAAATTCTTAGTACCGGGACCCCGAGCCTCGGCTCGGTACTTAAGTTAAAAAAAATGATTCATTATTATTGGGTTTGGCTGGTAATATTAATACCTGGGATACCGAGCTGTCGCTCGAAAAAATATTTAGACATTATTATAGACATTTTCACTCTGTAAATTAAATGATTTTATTTCATTTAAATAAATATCTATTTTTAAATAATTTTTCTCTCTACATTATTTATCTAATTCTGACAATATATTAAGATCACACCGGGACCCCGAGCCTCGGCTATAGGTAATTAAGTTAAAAAAAAATAATTCATTATTATATTGGGTTTGACTGGTAATATTAATACTTGGGACACCGAGCTGATATACAATTCTTTAATTATTTATTACAATTATTAAATGTTGCATCATTGCATGGAACTTGGGGTCCTCAATAATACATAAATATGTATACCGGGACCCCGAGCTTCGGCTCGGTACTTAAGTTAAAAAAAATGATTCATTATTATTGGATTTGGCTGGTAATATTAATACCTGGGACACCGAGCTCTCGCTCTACCCTTTAAAAAATATTGATATACAATTCTTTAATTATTTATTACAATTATTAAATGTATTAAATAATATTTTATTGAAAAAATATTAAAAATTATAAAACTATCTAAAACTTAATTAATAAAAGAACAATGAATAAATAAATCACGAAAATAGATAAAAAAAATGCACGCGGCGAGTTTCGATCCTTCGAACTCGGGGAGTAAAAACAATTGTTTTTACCACTTGTCTATGATATTTTGATAATTACAAAGATATTTTTACCATCTTTCAAAGACATTTATTTGTTTTGTTGTTTTTTTTTGAGAGAGATTAATAAATATATATATATATTTTATTAAAAATAAATATTTTTAATTTTATTTCGAAATTAAATAATGAATTTTAAAATATTTTAAATATAAAAAAATGTTAATACAATATCATTTAAAAAAAAAGCGGGAGTAAAATTTCAATATGAATGTCATATGTCATCGATAAATAATAAATAATATTAATAAATATTAAATTTAATAAAAGAACAATGAATAAATAAATATAAAATAGTAATTTATTAAAAAATAATAGATTAAAAAAAAAAAAAAATTATTTCAAAACCATTTTTTATTTTGTTGTTATTTTTTTTTTGAGAGAGATTAATAAATATATATATATATTTTATTAAAAATAAATATTTTTAATTTTATTTCGAAATTAAATAATAAATTTTAAAATATTTTAAATATAAAAAAAATATTAATACAAAATTAAAAAAAGGCGGGAGTAAAATTTCAAAATGGATGCCATTTACGTCACCCATATATAATTTTCAATTAAGAAATTAATAATGAAGCTGTAAGTTTCAAGAGATGTGATCAATAAAACTCAATTTTTCTTTATAAATACTATATCTAGTGTGAATTTGAAAAAAATCGTTAGAGCGGTTTTTGAGAACCAATGGTTATAGATAAATAGATATATAGATAGATATATAGATATATACAATTTTAGCTAGCATAATAAGATAAGATTAATAAAGTTTTATAGTGTTCGATTATGTTAGATATTGAATCAAAATAATATCGAATCAAAATTTCGCTATCTATGAATGATGGGACAACAAGAAGGAAGAAACAGGACGCTAGCGGAAACGTCGCTAGTTGGCATAAAAAAGAAACTGAACAACGAGTTGCGCCGAGCGTTCATAGATGTCATGATTTACATAATATTTAAATTTATAAATAATTTCAATTTTACCAAATATGTATATACAATTATTTACAAAATAATTAAGATTATATCTGACGCCACAACTGTAAGAGTGTAAGATATACTATCGTATCATTTTCCCCGTTAAAATGGTAATCTATTATCCAGGCGTTTTTTAATTTTAATTTTAATTTTGTTTTTTGTTTTTTTTTATTTGTTTGTTTATTTAGCGCCTTGGCTAATTAAATGTCAAAGAAATGATCCTGAGATTAATTCATGCATTTTAAAATTATTCAACCATCTCTTTCCTTATATGGCCAAAGGTAAATAAATACGTTTTTCTTTCAAGATATTTCATATTATTTTATATCTATATTTTGTCTACCAAAAACAATAATCAACATTTAATTTTAATTTTAATTTAATTATTTTGTTTGTTTATCTATTTAATAATTGTAATTATTTCTCAAAATGTAATAATTAGTTAATTATTATATGATTTGTTCAAAATCAGTGGCGTATGTTGGGGGGGGGGGTGCAGGGGGTCTCCCTCGGAAAAAAATTTTGACAAAATAAACTATTTATTTATTCATAACGTTTAGACTATACTTATACGTAATTTAAAGATGTTTTTAATCACTCAAATTTATTTTTTGAACAATGTTCAGGGGGGGGGGGGGGGTTATTAAGAATTATTTATTTATTAAAGCTTTTGTGGTTATTTTGATAATTATTAAGAGAATTTTTATTAAAAGACCACATTATTTGTATAAAATTATTTATTAAATTAAAATAATTGTACAACGTTTCAACTGCTTATTCTGCAGTCGTTTTCAAGTAACCGTACGCTTGCTCCGATTCAAGCGGACTGAATTATTTTAATTATTTATTTATTTTAATTTAATAAATAATTTTATACAAATAATGTGGTCTTTTAATAAAAATTCTCTTAATAATTATTTATTTGATTTACATGTATCACTGTAATATTATTTACTTTATTGTCATTATTATTATTATTATTATTATTACATTTAAATAAATATGAAACAAATGTTAAATATTTTTTAATTAGATTATTAATTTTTTTTGTCTGTCATTTTAGGAATTCCAGAAATTGATATGCCACGTTTTGAACCATTTTTTATAGAACGTATTAGTTTATCTAAAGGACATGGCCCTGTAACTATATCCGGAAGTTTTACTAATATAATAGTAAATGGTCCTAGTCAAGCTGTTACTGAATCTACCAGGTAAAAATTAAACAAATATATTTATTAAAATGTTTTCCTCTCTTCCTTTACATATTGCTTTTTTCTTTTTTTTTTTTTTTTTTTTTGCTTTTAAACTTAAATTTTAATACATAATAATTGAAATTTAAAATTCTACTCTAAATCAAAATCTATAGCTTATAGATATATCTATAAATTAATTAAAAAAATATTTTTTAGGTTTATAGCTGTTATGTTAGTTATGTGTTGATTAGGATCACTCCTATTTTTTGCAAAAAGAAATTCATAAACTCCGCGTAACTAAACTTTTTAGTATTCGTGACCCAGTAGTTTTGAATCATAATTTGTATCGTCACCCGCTTACAATAATAATCTATTCAATCTATATTTTAAATTCTCTTTTTCTTTCTCTCCTTCCAGTCAGTTATTTAATGTTTTTAAATAATATTTTCTTTTGGTTACTCTCGTCCTCTCTCACTGAAAAATTGAAAACTCTAATATTAGAAGAGGATTTATCAATAAATTAAATAATAAAATTTGTAATATATAAGAGTGAAGAAAAAAAATAAGTATGAATCAAATTTGTCTTGTAGGTAGTAAACGAAGTGTAAGATATGGGAATCAATTCTTAGAAACATTTGAAATTCGAAAAGGGTTAAAACAAAGAAACCCACTATTACAAATTCTATTTAATTTTGTACTGGAATTCGTGAAAAGACAAATTGTGAGGAAATCAGACGAAATCTAAAAATTTTGAAAGTCTGTTGAAAGTCTATATGCGAAAAGTTTTAATTCATTTTAATTCAATCAGTATATTTTTTTTCTCATTTGGATGTTCGTTTTGACTCAAATTTGCAAATTGCACTATTTTTCAAAATATAAATTTAAATATAAAAAATATTGCTTAGTGGTAGTTAATATTATTTTTGTTTTAGAAAATATTAATCAATTAGGAGTAATATTCAATTTCATTTTATTTTACTTTTAATATTATAGAATATTAGTATTTAAATATTATTCTTATCATTCTTTGTATGGAAATTTCTAGAATTATTATTTTTATTTTGAGTATCAACTTCTTAACTCAGCCACCAGAGGCGCCACATTTGGGTCGTTTTTTTGCCGATTACTTTGGATAATATTTTAAAGAAAATTTTTTGACTCTTAGTCCTTAAATACATAAAACATTAGTTTGAACATCAAATGGTTAACATACATAATTCTGTATTGGGATTTGATAAGTTACTTTGTTAAATAAGATACGAATGAAGATTGTGTATAGATATTTATTAAAAAACTAATAAAAGAAATTAATAAAAAAAAAAAATAATAAATTTAAATTAATACTATTAATGAATGTCTATATTTTTGGTTTATCTATTATATAAATTTATATCGTTAAAAATGTCAATTTTACCTTTATAAAATATCTTAAAAGCCTTTAACTTTAGATATTTTCTTAATCTTCATTATAATTAAAAATATCCAATAAAAATCAAGCGATGAAATTAAAATTTCAAAATGATTAGGAAATATTATACATTATTATATCATATACAATATCCAATATATTATTAACTTAAATAAGAACACAAAATGATATGAATGTTTTAATATGTATATTGATTGAGAAATGAAATGAATGAAAACCTTTTGCATACAGATTTTCAACCAAATACTACTATGTATCACTTTGAAGGTACAAAGGACTCTGTCCCCTGCCTAGGTGCGAGGAGCACCAAAGACGGTTTATTTTCCGGACAGACAGACAAACATGAAAAATTCTAAAGTCAATTTTGGATTCTAGACGTCATGAAACGCAAAAGTATGCAAAAAAATTTTAAATTCGGAGCAATGTGCAGACCAAAACCTTTTATATATATATATATATATATATATATATATAGATAGATAGATAGATAGATTGCAATAAATTTAATGCTTTACTGCACTTTAACAAGTAATTAATTATTTGTGGTTTATCCAATTTTTTTAAATAATTTTATTAAACAATGTTTTTTGTTCTCTCTCTTTTTTTTTTGTAGTATTGATGTAAACAAAAATTATTTTGATTTTACAATTGCATTACCTGAACTACGTATAAAAGCACATTATAATTTAAAAGGACATATATTAGTTTTACCTTTAGTTGGGGATGGCGATGCTTTATTACGTTTCCGTAAGTATTAATGTAAAAAATATATTTTATTATTATTTAATTAGGTAGAATTAGTACCATAGAATGGTTATTTGTATAAAAATTATAGATATATTGATTATTTATCCACTATTAAAATGATAAAATATTAAAAAAAAATGACACTACATTTATCTTCTGTTAAATGACATTGTAAAAATTAAGTAAATTATTAAATATTTTAAATATAATATTTATATAAAATATATTATATACCTATGTACATATAAATTTAAAATTTTAAAATAATTTTATAATAATTTTTCATTTTTATTATTTTTTATAAACTTTATACTATAAAGTAAGTATATCAATATGCATTATCTTACTATTTGTATTAAATTAACGAATTATTTTTTTTCTATTTATTTACGAAACTTATCTTTTTTTTACTAATTAATTAATTAATTAATTGCAAGATTCATTCATATAGTCAATCAGTCATGATTATAGGTTAGAAGCCTTTTAGATATTGTACGATATTATGCAACAAATATCAATCACTTGACAATTCTGTATTTAAATTTAAAATCTTTACTACATTTAGATGTATGTGTAAAGTGAATGTTTCAGGATAAATAATAAATATTTTAAGACAACGGTAAAATAGATTAAATGAATTATAATTAAACACATTTCATATTTAATATGTGTATATGTGTGTTCAATTTTTTTTTTTTTTTTTTGAGTATAGAGAATAAACGGTTATTATGTACCCGAAAAAAATGAAAATTTTTAAAAGGACTATGTTCGTGCGACTGAAATATAATGTTTTCATTTGGAAACTCATAAACCAAACTCATACCACTCCTACTCAACAAGTATTTAAATACGTGCAGCATGTCTGTTAAAACAACACAATACAGTCTATTAAATCATAATATCATTTGAAAAATCAATATAAACGAAAGCACAACTTCACAACTTGAACATCAACACACTATAGTTAATAAACGTTATATTTAACTCATAAATTTATTTCTGTTAAACTCTATACTCAATCAAAATTGGACACACAAATTAAATATGAAAAATGTGTTTGATTACAATTCATTTATTCTATTTTACAATTTTCTTAAAATATTTATTTACTATTCCCCCTGCAACACCCTGAATATTAATATAATTAAATAAATTAATAAAAAAATAAATTTAGATTTGTAGTTTACTTTTTTAAAAAACACTTAATCACTTGTTTAATTTATTTAATAAATTAATATTTGAATAAAAAAAGTAGTAATAATTGTGTCTGTCATCTTGATTTGTAATTTAAAGATTTATAAATGTTTAAATTTAAAATTAATTTTATTAATTTACTTATTTTTAATATAATATTCAATACATTTATTTATTGATTGATTAAAAACATATCATATCATAATTGAGGTATTAAATATTTTAAATATTAATTAGTAAATTTAAAATTTAATATTTTAAGGATTTTCATTTAAATGTTGTAATTAAGTATTACTCTATCATTTAATCTACATATTCATATTATGTAATAATTATTATAATATAGTATGATGTTATAAAAAATTTGTTAATATTAATATTATTTATTTTCAGTTTTATTATAATTTTCTCTCTCTCTCTCTCTCTCTCTCTATTTTATTATGTACTTTTTTCTTCTTATTGTTTCTATGTTTAGATAATGCGACATCAATCATTAAGAATGTTTATGAATTACAACAAATTAATGGCAAAGAAATATTACAAATTAAAGAAATGAACGTGGATTTTCGTATTAATAAAACAGATATCCATTTAGATAATCTCTTTAATGGAAACAAAGTATTAGGTATGTAGTCATAAATAAATAAATAATAAATTATAGTGTGATTAAAATATACATATTATATATATAAGTAGTATTTATAATAATAACAAAAAACTTTTCAAATAATAAGTACTTATTGTTAGTACCTCTGGGAGAGAACTGAATATAATATATAATATACAAATCAAATATACATACTAAAATATCAAAGATAAATTTTTTGATGTTTTTTTTTCCTCAATATTTTGGATTTTGTTATGTCTACTAAAATTTATTTTTTTATTTTTTAGGTCAAACATTAAATAATTTTTTAAATAAAAATGCAGAAGAGGTTGTAAATGAATTGCGTGACTCTATAAGTGGAAATCTTAAAACCATTTTTAAATCTATATTTAATAAATCATTTAAATTAATTCCAACAGAATTATGGTTCTCTCAAGACTGAAGAAAATCAAATGGCAACAACACTAATCAATTTCAAATTTTCATATAATATAAGTATATATTAAATGATTGACATGAGATACACTAAAACGTCAAAAAATACCTACAATTTAAAAAAAAAAAAAAAAAAAAAATAAGTTCTCAATATATCAATCATTATTCATAACAACAACAAAATATAGATTTATATAATGTGATAAGGACAATTCAATTAGATATCATTTTATCTGTCAAATTTATTATTATAATAATATTCTTTCATTATAATAATATGATTATTGTGATTTAGATTTTAATATTAAATGAATAATAATAATAATAATAATAATAATACTATAATAACAAGGAGGAGGATGAGAATCGAGTATTGATGATTCAATCTAAATTAATAATATTTTAAATTAATGGAAACAATTTATTACAGCTAAATCTAAAATAATTTTTAAAAAAATTCACTTCAATGTCAAATAATATATAAATAAATATTTATATTATTAGTATTATCATCGTGATTTATTAAAAATGAATTAAATTGCAACTTTTAAAGAGGTTTTGTTTTTTTCATTCCTTTATATACCCTTATATACCCTTATATATATTGTATGTATGTATTGTACGAGTATTGCAAGAATTTATCTAAAATTGTGACTAAGGAGTGATATGACGCATTGTATGTGCGAGGAATATGGCTTGCGTTTAACATTGAAAAATTGAACCACTCCTTCCCCCCCCCCCCCCCCCTAAATTCATAAGCAATATCCCTCGCACCGACTCCGCACTGTCAGCAACTCTGTTAGAGATATTGCCAAAAAGTTGATTTTTTTCTTACTTTTGTAAATTTTAGTAAAGTTGTTATTTTAAAAATAAAACTGTAATTTTTGCTAGGAATACAAAATAGTTCTAGGTATCATTAACTTGAATAATCATATCATAATGGGTTATTAGCGTTTGAGATTTATCAAAAGTCTGAATTGTGTGTCATATCCATCGGTTTTAGCTTAAACTTAATGTAATTTTTTAGTGCTTATTTGTTTTGAATATTATTATAATCACATTTTCTGTAGAAAAATTATAGATTCAAATTGCACATAGCAGCACATTTTATAAAAACGGTTTATTTTTTTATCTTTCTATCTTAATAAATTACTTATGAATTGTTAGTAACAATTATTCACAGGTGGCCGTTACTTGGAGACATCATATTATTTTAAATTAAAATCAATTTTCTTTAGTTAAAATATATAATAAATAACGTTTTAGTATTGATTTTATTTTTTTCTTTTTTAAATATTTTTCTTAATTAAATTTCAAATAAATATATAAGTATAAAACTACTTGTTTTTAGGTATCAATTATTTATTAGGATAACAAATATAACTAAAATATAAAATTTAAACATCAAGTATTTTAATGCTGAACAAGACATTAGTTTTAATGGCCATTTGGTGGATGGGTAGTATTACTCATGAAGAAAGTACTTTGTGGTATATTACATTTTTTCGTGATGTTATCTCAGTCGCTAGAATAAATAAAGAAGATGGTTTTCATATAAATGATCATCATGTTAAAAAAATTATGACTTTTCTAGATTCAAACCACAGTTGGATTCATTGGAAACTCCGAAATGAGCTTTTGTTCACCTTTGAAGTGTCCCCTTTGAGTATCGTCGCGTAATGTGATCGATCATTGATTTACTTATCAGCTTATCACCTATCGACTTCCTATTGAATCGTTTCAGTTGGTTTATGTTTCGAAGCAGGATTATTACAACTTTTTGTTGTAATTTGTTGTTGTGGGATAGTAAGCCAGACACATCCAACAAGTTTAAATATTAAGTTGATACTTGGTATTACTTCTTTTGTTGCACATTAAAATAGTAATTGAATGAATGAATGAATGAATTAATGTGTAGTGTACCAATGATTTTATTCTGAATTAGTGAATCAATGTATGTAGTTTAGGTCACATCTTTTTCTTTTTCTACATGTTTATTCTTAGCGGCGGCCAAAATTGCTCTTCCTTATATTTATGTGGTTAGCAATGAGGTGTGGAAATGGAAATGGAAATGGAAATAGAAATGGAAATTTGTTCATGTGCCCATCGATCGATGAAACAAAATTATAAGGAAATGAAATGAACCCACTCGATTTGGAGACTTGACTATTTATTACCAATGGTCAGCAATTGCTCAGATGTAACGTTCATCAACGTTTCCAGCTCAAGTTTATTCCAATGGCGTCATCGATTGGATGATTGGAGGATTGGAGGCAGGCGTTTATTTCGTCGGCAACCGTTGATCTTAGAATTACTGGTGAAAATCGACAGACAGCCACAAGGTTAATATAAAAAGTACCGGGACCCCGAGCCTCGGCTCGGTACTTAAGTTAAAAAAAATGATTCATTATTATTGGATTTGGCTGGTAATATTAATACCTGGGACACCGAGCTCTCGCTCTACCCTTTAAAAAATATTGATATACAATTCTTTAATTATTTATTACAATTATTAAATGTATTAAATAATATTTTATTGAAAAAATATTAAAAATTATAAAACTATCTAAAACTTAATTAATAAAAGAACAATGAATAAATAAATCACGAAAATAGATAAAAAAAATGCACGCGGCGAGTTTCGATCCTTCGAACTCGGGGAGTAAAAACAATTGTTTTTACCACTGGTCTAAGATATTTTGATAATAACAAACATATTTTTACCATCTTTCAAAGACATTTATTTGTTTTGTTGTTTTTTTTTGAGAGAGATTAATAAATATATATATATTTTATTAAAAATATTTATTTTTAATTTTATTTCGAAATTAAATAATGAATTTTAAAATATTTTAAATATAAAAAAATATTAATACAATATCATTTAAAAAAAAAGCGGGAGTCAACCAACCGTATTTTATTTTGTTTTTGTTTTTTTTGAGAGAGATTAATAAATATATATATATATTTTATTAAAAATAAATATTTTTAATTTTATTTCGAAATTAAATAATAAATTTTAAAATATTTTAAATATAAAAAAAATATTAATACAATATCCTTTAAAAAAAGGCAGGAGTAAAATTTCAAAATGGATGCCATTGACGTCACACCCATATATAATTTTTAATTAAGAAATTAATAATGAAGCTGTAAGTTTCAAGAGATGTGATCAATAAAACTCAATTTTTCTTTATAAATACTATATCTAGTGTGAATTTGAAAAAAATCGTTAGAGCGGTTTTTGAGAACCAATATAGAAATATATATAGAAATATATATAGAAATATAGATATATACAATTTTAGCTAGCATAATAAGATAAGATAAATAAATAAATATAAATCTTTATAATATAATTAAGCTAAAGCTAAATAAAATTAAAATTTAACTCACAACAGTGAAATAATTATATTATTTATTTTACTATACCATTTCCTATATTTTTGTATTGACTTGTTAAATAATAATAATAATAATAATAATCAAATTGTAATTGTAAAATTTATTAAAGGAAATTGTATTTAAAATAAACTTAATATAGTAATATTTAATAGATTATTATTTATTATTATTATTATTATAATTATTATTATCAATAGTTAAAATATATGTACAATATTTATAAATTAAACATTAAAGAAAGTTGAAAATTTCAATAACTTCCGTGAGTACTACTCATCTATCTATCTATCTATCTATATATATATGTATATATATATTTATATACATATACTGGCATATAATAAATAAAAAAAAAAACATGAAATTATTAAAATGTTTTAAAGTATATTAAATAGTAGTTATACTTGAATGAATTGAATGAATAATAAATATAATATATAATTATAATATTATATGAAAATGTGTGATCAAAATCAAAAAATCAATATTACGTTAATAATCTATTAACTTTATAATAAATAATAATTAATGTTGATAAAATAGATTATTTTCTTATGTCTATAATATTCAATGTGATTGTGATTTTATGAAGTTATTATTATGCTTTTTACTTTCCCGCATACTTCGTATAAGGGAAGTATTGGAATCGTCAAAAATTTCGACTTCGAGATTTCGATAGATCTTGACGTTTTAGACCTCCCTGAGTTGGAAAATACCATTTTTCGAATTATGTCTGTGTGTGTGTGTGTGTATGTATGTATGTATGTATGTATGTAATGTCTGTAAGCAAATTTACTCAAAAACTAATCACAAGCTAGGACTTCGAAATTTGGTACACCGATATTATTCACAGTTTGTAGATTTCTATCAAAATTTCGTCAAAATCGGTTAACCGGAAGTGGTACTTTACCTACAATGGTTGCTTTTACCTTTCAAGTAAAGTACCAGTTTGCTTCGAGATATTTGCTTCCTATTTTGTATATAGATTTAAAAATATGAAAAAAATTCAGATACCAAATTTCATCATGATCTGACTACCGGAAGTGACATTTTACCTATACAAGTAGCGTTTCATTTTTACCGACCGACGATAGTAAGGGAGGTATTGTTTTCACACCAAATTTCACCTGTGGATATTTTTAGGTACATATCTCCACGAATCATGCATTTTCTTAACAGAAAAAAGTATTTTTAGCATGATGTCTGCCCGTCCGTCCGTCTGTCCGTCCGTATAGATGTGTACAGCCTGAACGGCTCAACGGATTTTGATGAAATTTGGTATATTTACTTAATGCATCAGTGGGATGAATGGATCAACTTTTGGTGCAAATCCGGAAACCGGAAGTGCTAGTATTGCCGATCGAAGAGAGGAAGTGAAGGGTTATTTTCATATCAAATTTCACGTGATGACATATCTCCACGTGTTATGCACTTTGTATTGGTTTTATCCTCGAGAAAAATCATCTTCATTAGTTTTTTCTTAATTTAAAATTATATGACGTCACCCAGCACTTCATGACGTCACAGCCAGCCCTTATATATTATAAATAAAATAAAATTAAAAATATTTATATTATATCCATATCTGTTTTTTTTACATTTAAAATATCAGTTAACCGGAAGTAGCACTTTATTCTATATATATATATATATATATATATAAATGTTACCAAATATCAAATTTGACACCAATAAAAACTAATACGAACTGGCTCTTTATCAATACCAAGTTTACACATTCTAAATATTCATTCACAACTCTTTATACCTATTTATATGCGGGAAAGTCTAGGGGAGGACACTCCCGCTTATTTGATTTGTGCTCTTAAATTCTATAGAAAATAAGATAAATCTTGCTATCGATACATTTAAGTAGAATCTTTTATTTAATTGTTTTTGTTTTTTTGTTTTTAATCAGCAATTTTTATTTTATTTCGATAATAATTAATGATTTTAAATTTATAGAAAACATTTGAATAGAAATAATGAACATTACTGGTCCTCCATTTATTCCTCCATTAATAAATCTAATTTATAATATGTAATAATTTCTTCTTTTCTATATTATCTATATATTTATTTAATATAAAATATAATAGGAGTATAATAAGTATATTCTTTTATCTAGCTAATTTAATGATTCAATGAGTGAAAGTAAAATGTAAAATTGTACAGTCACGACCTTGAAAGAAGAAAGTATTAGTACTACGAACGTACTAACCAACTCTTAGTTAATAGGAAAGAAAAAAAAAGAAATGAAATGATGTAATAGTAGTGTAACATACAATGAATTTATTTTATTATAATATGTTCAACCATCCTTTTTTCTAAATTAAATAAAAAAAAAAAATAAAATAATTCTACCATTTTTTTTATTAATAATAAATTCTTGTATTTTTTTTTACTATCTCGTAAGAGATAGTATTGCGATCACGAAAATTTTCGATGTTTAGATTTTGATGTTTTTATACGTTTTGAAGGTCTCTGAGTCATTTTCACTAAGGTTGAGAAAAATGTCTGTGTGTGTGTATGTGTGTATGTGTGTGTGTATGTATGTAGACAAGATTACGCAAAAACGGTTTGAGCTAGAATGATGCAATTTGGTACATGGACATTATTCAAAATTCATAGTTTTCTATCCACTTTTGAGAAATGTAGCTCAACCGGAAGAGGGTCATTACTTACAACGTTTTGATTTTTTTTTCTCTAAAGTGACCGTAAAAATAAAGATATATGTTTGATAATTTTTCACATGATTAATAATTGTATAAAACTGCTATATATAGAATTTCAGCTTGATTGATTCGCTGAAATTACCAGAATTAATTTTTTAACACTGCAAATCTCACGCGCCAACACATGACGTGGTGCCATCAATAAAAAGCCAAACATGCGCTGGTTTAATATTTATTATTTATAATTTATAATTAATTAAATTTAATTTAAATATAATATGTTATGTTATTTAATCCAATTCAAATTGCGAGATAGTCGAGTGGAGACACACTCCAGCTTATTTCTTCTAAATTTAAAGTAAGTATATAAATTTGTAAGCATAGTGAAATAATTATTAAAATACATTATTTATTTAAAAAATTAATTAAATCAACAAATTCATTTATGAGTATTTATTTTTTATATTTATTTATTTATTTAAAAATATATTTACATTTAAAATATTTCTCTCTTTCTTCATACCTTATTTTAAAAAATAAATAAATAAATTAAGACCACAAACATAAGCAAAGAAAAATAAAAAAAAAAAACACGATTTAATTTACTTCTTTAATCTCAATGATTGCTTGATACATAATAGTATAGAAAATAGTAGAAAATTATTTTAAAAAAATTTTAAAATGTTTTATCGATATGATTGGAGAATAAAATAAAAACTAAAAATATGGGTGGATGTCCTTTCTTCCTTTGTCCATATTAATCAATCGTTAATCATTAATAAATGGATAGACAAATCCTTTGTTCTAAAAATATAAATATAATATTATAAAGTGATAATTAAGAGATTCCTATGAATAGTCACGAATAGAGGAGGTTATTCCGTAGTATAACGTTGTTTACCAACAACAACATCAACAACTTGTCAAGATTAAATATTCTAATCACAACACATTAAATTGTATTTGATTTCCATCCCCACCACCACCACCACTCGCGCAAGGAAATTATGCCTCAACATATCTCACTCACTAATTTGTTTGTATTAGAATAGAGAAAGAAATAATGTGTAAATTTATTTCGTATTAGTAAATATTATTATTTTTATATTATTTACAATTACACAAAATAAATAAGATTTTGATGTTGTTGTTAATTATTAATTATTATATAAATATTATTTTTATTTTCTATTTTATATATGAAAAATTTACTTCGTCATTATTTTTTTTTTTTTATTGAATCATCACTCCGTCATCTACCATCTACCATCTACCATACTTATTCTTTTTTTCTTTTTTTCTTTTCTATCTTTTAGAAAAGTCCATAGAGAAAGCCGGAGGTGTTTTTTTTTTAAATCATATCAGAAAAAGTTCCGCATAATTTCAATTGATTACTTAATAAATAAAATCATAATTCTCTGTTATTCATTTATTATTTATTGAAATAAATAAATAAATTATTAAATATTATATAATTATATTATATATATATAATAAAACTGTTGAATCTTTAGCCATATTATATTATAACAAAATTTGATCCTCGAAAAATGGAATAAACAATAATAGTGGGTGGGATGTTTTTTAAATTCAAAAGGATGATGGACGGAGGTTTACACAAGTAAACTTTGTACATAACATTATTATTAAATAACTGGAAACATTTTTATCAATCTTGTTGGTAAATAAAAATTAATGTTTATCGCGAGGTTGCTATGGTAATGGGAATCATCATCAATTAAGGATTAATTATATTTTTAATTTATATAACAAGTAAGTATTAAGTAACGATTTTCATTAATGAAATTTAATTTCAATAGAAATTTTTATTTTCATTTATTTATTTATTAATATTAATAATGTAAACATGATTGTAATTTGTTCAGTTGAAATACATCTCATACAATTTACAATGTACAATGTACAATGTACCATGAAGAGATTTTATATTGACCCAGGATAAATTAAGGGTGGGTTTACGTAACCCCCCCCCCCCACACACACACTTTATTTTACTAAAAAATGGTATATCAATCAAAAACTATCAATCTCATTTAAAATTAAATGATTAATTTTGATTCAAATTTTAATTATAATACAACTTATTTTTTATTTATTAAAAAAACATTATAGTAGTAAAGTATTATGAAATGTATTAATAAATTAATATGGAGTAGTAAAAATTAATATATTGATATAAATAAATGGAAAGTTTGAACTATTTTATAATGTGTAAATGAATTAAAAAAAAAGGATATAAGAGTATATACTTATACATAAAATAAAATAATAAAAATGTGTAAATTATTATTACCAAGTTGATGTAATCAATAAAATATTATAGAATTTTGTCGGTATTTTTAAATAAGTATATCCATAACATCCTCTTTTACTCAATATATCCTCAATATCCTCAATATCCAATATATTTATATATATTCATTCTCTGGTTAAAATATGAATAAAATTAAATTGCATATTTGTAGGCAATATTATAAACAGAAATATAGAAAAGCATCAATCAAATTTAAAATAATAATAATCTTATATTTAATAAAGATACATTTTTATAAGTTGTACAAACTTTTAATTTTCCTCTTTTCGAGACCAGATTATTATGTATTATACCTACATAATGCATTTATATTGGTGCATTGAAGTGGTGTATTCTATTAATATAATAAATATATCAATTCAATTTTATATTGTATTTAATTTCTCATTTATAAATGTTATCAATATATAAATTATATATTATATACTTATTAGAAATAAATAAAAAATTTATATAACATTTAAATAAAAAATGGTTAATCAATGTTAATATAAAATCAAATTTATCAATTTTGGTTGTAGATTTTTTTTTTTTTGTTCATTTAATTTCTTTTCTTATCACGTTTCTACTACATCTACCTACCATTTTGTATTGTGAAATTTAACTAAACCGTAAAAAAAATCTATCGTGAATAGAATATGATTGGGAGTTGCTACAAAAAAAAAAAAAAAAAAAAAAAAAAAAATAGATAAAGGCGGAATTAATGTATTTGTGGTAAGTTATAGTAGTAGATAGATATTTAAGATAGATATATTGAGATATGTATAATAATGAAGACAATCCCAATAAAATAATATATTAATATAATATATTAAATTAGGAATGATATCAATGATAATTATAAACTATTAACAAATTGAGGGATGTAGTTATGTAGTTATATTAAATTAATATTGAATTGATACTTACCTGACCTGCATATATTTCACATAAAATTGGAATGTTTGCTACATAAAGATTTGTTCATCTTTGGATTAATATTAATATATAATATTTTATTTATAGCGAAAGATTAATTTTTTTATTATTCTCTATTAGGTAGGTAATGGATATGAATATAATATTTTTATATAACATACCTACATTCTACATATAATATACATCTTAGATAATAATAGATAGATAGAATCTAGAATTTTAAAATCTACAAGAAAAATCTATAAAAAGAATCAAGAACAAACAAAAATGATGGATATCATTCGTATATTTTGCTTTAGAAATAAATGCTAACAAAATATCTTATTAAAATATACAAGCCAAGGTCAATAAGTCCGTGACTTTTTGAATTTCCCATCTTTTAAATGAAATGGCAACATTCACCTGACTCCTGTCGAAATTGATACTAGCTGGGTCTTTTAGTTTTTTTTTTTTTTTTTTTTTTTTGTTTTTTTTGTTTGACATCCATTAATAGCAGACTACCTCGTGATTGGAGAAGAAGATGGGATACGAATTGCTCCTTCATCCGCCCTATTCTCCGGATTTAGCCCCGAGTGACTATTTCTTGTTTCCAAACCTTGGTGGAAAGAGATTGGAATCTTCTCACACAAACAAATACCTATTTTGAGGTCCTCGACAAATCTTATTTTTGGAAGGGATAAAAAAAATTGATGAAATGTAGGACCAAGTGTATCGTGCTCAAAGGAGACTACATTAAAAAAAAAAAAAAAAAAAAAAAAAAAAAAAAATAGAATAATTTTTTTAATCGAAAAACCTGTGTTTCATTCCAAAAGTCAAGGACTTATTGAACTGCCCTGTTAAAGAAATTAAATCTACGGAGAAATCTATGAAGAAATTAAAATAGCCTACAACACAATGCAAAATTACAACAGATAATATTATGTATATACTTAATAATAAATAAATAAATAAATAAATACTAAATCAATAGACATTTATATTATATATATTTAAAAAAATATTTATTACTATTGAATATGAACGAGTATTACTCTAATCTTTATCTATTTATCCTATTATCCTTTATGATATCAAAATGAAATAAAATATTCAAACACATATTCTACTTATATACATACTTCAAGGCCTTTAAATTGAAATTGTCAAGTTAATTGTCTTTTACGAGAAATTAAACTTTCACATAACTCTTTTCAAAAAAAGACAACTTTTTATATCAATCCTATCGTATTTTACGTAGATAAATCTAACAATAAGTAACATACTAACAATATTACAATACCAAGTATCTAAAAAAATATTTTTTGGTGAGTAAAGTATTATATTACCGATTCATTTCCGTTATTGAATATTATTTTCTATAAAATTTGTAATATAATATTTTCTTAGATTTTATTATTAATTTTATATACTTACATAGTATTATTATTTTAAGACACTCTAATATCCTGTTTGGCCCATTTATATTGAAAAGGAAAAAAGGCCTTGAATGATTAAATATGCTAAAACAAAAAACAAAAAAAAAAAATGTTATATAAAATCAAAAGACTTTGAAAATTAATCAAAAATTATAAGTAATAAATAATATATATCAATAGAATTAATATGAATCAAAGATTTAAGGTCAATTTTTAATTGAATCCAATCTTATTGCTTGATTTATATTATTTTATTTATCCGTGCTACATTTAATTAAGAATTTCCGGAAAATGACATTGAAAGTTTCTTCAACAATTTTTATTATTCTATGTACGAGAATTACTTTAGTACAGGGGTGAGCAACTTTCTTTCTTTTTTTTTTTATCAAAGGACCAAATGAAAATTTGTCAGTTCTTGGTGGACCTCTGCAGACATAACAATAAAATTTTAGGAAACCAATAAAATTATCTTATACAAATACACAAATATGTTCATCGTTGCTTTAGTACAGTGGTGCGCGCGCAACTTTTATATTTATTTACAAAAAAATGATTTGGATATTTCAAAAGTGAAATATGAAAAATCTACCAATGAGGTGGACAAGAAAAATAGAATATAAAAACCCAATTATTAACTAGAAATAATTCTTGATTATTTTATTTTAAATAGACACTTTACAATTTTTTAAAAAAGTAATAAATATTCAAACATTTAGAAAAATACAACACGATCATCTTCTTACAATTCCTATCCTCATTGCTATTTTATTTATTATTTTTTTATATTTGTTCTTCTTTTACTTTTACTATTCATATTCTCAATCAAATTTGATCATAAATTGCATATATCCTATATATATATATATATATATATGTGATGATGATTAGCAGTGGCGTACCTAGGGGGGGTGCGGTGGGTGCGGTCCGCACCGGGCGGCACTTATCTTGGGGCGGCATTTTTTATATTTAGTTATAGTTGTAAAAACAACTTATTCATTTCATATTTATTTTTTTTCTTTCTTGAATAATAAATGATTATTATGATTATTATAAGTTTACTATTTGATTTATATAAATTATGATCAACTAAGTATATGATTTCGAATATTATTCCTCGGTGTATATAAATGCATTTTAATGTAAATTTTGAATTCTAATTCCAAGAACAGGATAATAATTTTATTTTATTGTATTCATTAAAATTCGTTGAATTCGTAAACGCATCTTTACGATTTTGTTCAGCAATTTTTCCTAACTAAAATTTTTTGATATCAGTTTATAAATGTCATTTCTTTTGAAAAGTTTATATGATTACTTTGAAGTGATATACCAATATTTTTTTAAATCATCGATTTTTCTTTTGAAAAGCAGGGCCGGCGGAAAAAATATAAATATAAATTTTGAGAGCATTATACACGATTTTTCTAGTATGAAAGCTAGAAGAGTAAATATTATATTAATATGTTTACGAGTGCATACAAATATGTGTAAAAAATTTACTCTGTGTATTAATTAATATTGATTAAATAACTTAATAATTTATTTATGTGCATTAATTTATAAATACCACTATTTGATTGACTTATAATAAAAAGGGCGGCAAACTGGAGATCGCCCCGGGCGGCAAAAGTTCTAGGTACGCCACTGATGATTAGCCATTTAGTCGAAGTCGACTTTCGGCCACTTTATGGATCTGTCTTCTCCATGCGTTACTGTCTTCGACGATTATTTCAAGTTCTGAGATCGTCATTCTGGTGGCCGATGTGATTGTATCAAGCCAACGTATTCTTTGTCGTCCTTTTCTTCTTGTCCCACTCACTTTACCTAGCATCATTGAAGTTTCCAGCGAATTTGCGCGCATAACATGGCCGAAAAAGGAGAGTTATTGTTTGACGATTTTGCCCTCAAGCGACATTTTTGGCCTGATACGGTCTAAGACCGTCTTATTTGTTGTCCGCGATGTCCAGGGGATACACAGTAGTCATCTCCAACACCAAAGTTCAAAAGGGTCGATCTTTCTTCTTTCCGCTTTCTTGATTGTCCAACTTTCACATCCATAAGTTGCTATGGGAAAGACAATGGCGTTGACGAGTCTCGTTTTCGTTGCAATGCTCACATCCTTGCTCTTCCAGACTTTATCTATTCCTTGCATTGCAGCCCGGCCGAGTGCAATCCGCCTTTCTGATCTCTGGTCCAGATTCGCCGTTTCGGTCAATTTTGGCTCCCAGGAAAATGAAATCTTGTACTGGCTCGATCTGCTCATTGTTGAACTTGATGTTTACTGCATCATTGCACGCCGTTGTCATTACTTTCGTTTTCTTGATGTTGAGGTACAGTCCCATGCGTTCACTTTCCTCTTGAACTCGTTGGATCAAGTATTCCAGGTCTTTCTCACTTTCTGTGAGTATAGTTGTGTATAGTAGCATATCGCAGGTTGTTGATAGTCCTACCTCCAAGATGGACGCCGATTGTGGTCTCGTCCAGATTGCATCGTGCATACAGGTTAAACAGAGCTGGGGATAAAATGCATCCCTGCCTGACGCCTTTACCGATTTTGAACCAGTCGATGTTACCACACGTTGCTCTCTGATTGGAGTACAGTGTTTGTATCAGTTGTTCAATGTGCTCTGGTACGCCCATTTGTTTCAAACACGTCCAGAGTTTGTCATGGTCCACACAGTCGAACGCCTTGGTGTAGTCAATGAAACACATATAGACGTCCTTCTGGTGCTCTCTAGCCTTCTCATTTTTATAAGTTTGATCCCTCGTGCCTCGTCCTTTGCGAAAGCCAGCCTGAACATCTGGTAGTTCCCGTTCCATGATTGCCACAATGCGGTTTTGTAGAATCTTTAGCAGGATTTTGTTGGCATGGGAGATGATATATATATATATCATAAATTATAATATTTTTGGAAAAAAGATCTAATACATTTATATTTATCACTCCATATTACATATACCTATCTATCTATCTATCTATCTATTATTATTATTATTATTATTAATTTCCATATTTTGCTTTTAAAAATTTTGTAAAAAAACAATTCTCAATCAATTATATCAAATTTATTATTTTTTTTTTATCTATAATATCAATTAAAATATTAAAATAAAGAAAAATTTTCTTAAAAATTAAAATTTAATAAATACCATTCAATTTCTTAAAAAATGTTTTTCACCCCCCAATTTCATACGAGTAATAAAAACTAGAACTGGGGGGAGGGGGGTATATTTATCATTTTAAAAAAACAAGTGAACTGGACAGATGTAACTTAGCCAAGACCTCAGAGTAGAATGCAAATATTATCAAAATTGCAAATTGCTAATTAAATTATTTTATGTATTTTATTATTAGATAAACTTAAAACTATAAATTCAATTTGAATTTGAATTTGAATCCTTCATGTTAATTTATATTACAAATATAAATGGGGTGCGCGCGCAGCTCGAATTCGAGAGTAGTCGACTGCAGTTCAAGCTCCTGAATTTCAAGATTTTTCTCAGTGTTTTTTATTTCTAAAATTTTTTTATTATTTATCAAATAATTTATTTTTTTATGATTGTATGGTTGGTGTGTCACTCGATCCATTGATACTATTTATACATTACAATGAATGAACGAATTACAAGAATTACAAGAATAATCTTGTAATTGTTTGGACAAGTCATCATCCAAGGAAGGATAAGGGCGACAACTAAAATGATATCTATTTTTTGTTTTTCTCTTTCTCTTATTTCATTTATCCTTTTGTTTTATTCTATTCTATTTAATTAATTAATTAATATAATCTGAAAGTATGTCTTTTTAATTCTAACCTCTCTTGGTTGAATTTGATATTTGATTTTTTTGTCTGTTCGCGTTACATTGTGATTGTGTGTTTTTTCTTAAATTTTTTTAAGAGATATCCTATTTCTATATATTTTTATTTTTTACTATTTATTTTTTATATATAATTTTATTTTTACTATAACTTGTGCATGAAATATTTATATTCTGTATTTATTTAGCGATATCTTAGCTAAATGATGATTGAATGAATGAATGAATTGATTGAGTTCAATATATATTCTCTTTTATTATAATTAGATGTAAATCTTAAATTTTGTCCATTACAGCTTACAGTTGTTTCTTCAATTGGAGGTTGGACGAAGACGTGATTTCTCTTCTCCACGAAAAAATAAAATCATGAAACATCAACCACATTACAGAAATATGCAGAGAAAATATTAGGAGAATATCAGTGTTGGTTCAGGCCAAACACCGATCAACTGTAGACCAGATATGCTCATTAAGGAAGATATTTGAAAAACAAAATAAAAACGCCAATTCAATATTTCTGTTCATCAAATTTTTGTAGACTTTACAAAAGCATACGTATGACTCAATAGATCGGGAAAATCTTTTTCAAATCTTACTCTTAATGGGAATTCCAAAAAAAAACAAGTACGTATTATTCAAATTTGTCTTGTAGGTAGTAAAGGAAGAGTAAGATGCGGGAATCAACTGTCAGAAACTTTCGAAATTCGGAATGGGTTAAAACAAGGGGAAGGAGACGCATTATCACCAATTCTATTTAATTTAGTTCTGGAATATGTAATTAGACAAATTGGGGAAAAATCAAACGGAATAAAATTAAACAAAAAAGTTCAAGTATTCGGTTACTACGTATACGACTTAAATAGAATAGGAGATTCGGCAATTGCAATCAAAGATAGCGTAGAAAAATTAATCGAAGCAGGAAAAGAGGTGGGGCTGGAAATAAATATTGCTAAGACAAAGTATTTACTAACAGAGAGGTACAGTGTGTATTAACACACCAAGTCTTAACATACAAAATATAGAATTTGAAAATGTGTAGAAAAATTTAAATATTACATATTTAGGTTCTGTAATCACGAAGGATAATCTCAAAGAATTTAAATCGAGATTGCAATAATTGCGGATAATGCCTGTTATCATGCCGTAAATGGGCTTTTATCATTAAAATTATTTTCAAAGGGGATAAAAATTAAAATATGTAAATAAAACAATTATTTTGCCGGTTGTATTATATTTGGGTGTGAGGCATGGTCTATGACCTTAGAAGACGAGAATAGATTTAGAATATTTAAGAATAGAATTCTGCGATGTATATTTATTTATGGGCCCAAGAAAGATGAGGTCACCGGTGAATGGCGGAGGGAGACTGCATAATCTCTATGCATCTTTAAATATAAATAGTTAGAATTATAAAATCAAGAAAGCTACGAAGGGCAGGACACGTGGCTAGAATGGGGGAGGAAAGAATGGCGAAAAATATGTATATTGGGGGGTGGGGAGACCGAGGACGCGGTTGCGTGGATAATTTAGGAAGGGACGAAGGGAAAAGATGGGAGAGGATAGAGATTGGAGGGTTGTGGCTCAGAATAGGAATATTTGGAGAAGTGTTGTTGCTGCGGCCAAGAACTTTCGAGTTCCGTAGAGCCACACAGATAGATAGATAGATAGACAAATAAACATAATAATGCAAAAAAAATATTATTTATTTTTCAAAAATTTATATTATAGAAATAATTAAATATCGAGGTTAATCATGTATAATAATACAATTCCAACTTTTAAAATATAATTTATCTATATCAATAAAATATTGGATTATTAAAGTAATATTTAGTATATGCTCGTATATACTAATTATATTGGGGAAGGTTGCTATTGATGGGCTGCCCCAATTTCTCAATAAATGTATACATCAATACATCCATTACGCGTATTCTAATGGTCCATCCATGAATGTATCCTTTTAATGCAAAAAAGATAACATCTTATATAGAAAATTCGATGAAAAAAAAAACAAAACAATCATTTTAATATAATATATTATACATCTATCTAATTACATACGTTCTTATAATCATTAACAAATAATATTGTTGATTATTGAATAGAACTTTTTTTCATAGTAATATTTTCAAGTCCGGAATGTATTTTCATTAGTTTTGATGGGAAAAATAGATTCGGGTTACGGGACCAATTTCCGAGTGAATTAAACTACATAGTACATAGAAACACGAGGTTTCATTATTTATATACAATAATAAAGATTAAATTCCATATTGCATTATTTTGTTTTATTTTATTTTATTTTTTGTTTTGTTATTTTTTTTTTATCAAAATTTCTTAATCATATTTTTGTATTATAATATGATTATTTACTTATTTCTTAATATGTCGTTAGATATCTTTATACTTCTCATCAAAAGAACATTTGGTTTTTATTTTTTTTTTCTTCCTTATTTTAATTTAAGTTGATTCCATATTACGTATAATAAGTATAATATAAACAGTACATATAGTATACATATAATAAATGTGTATTGTATAATAGATATGTATATATGTGTGTGTGTGTGTGTGTGTGTTTTTTTTCATACGTAGTAAATACATACTAATAATAATAAATTGAATAATCAATTGAAATAATTTTCAATCCTTAAGGACATCGAAAAGTACAGTAGCAAATGGATGATTATTTCTTTCAATTTCTTATTTCTTTTTCTGGTTGGTATTTGGTTGATATCGCGGGTGGAAGGGATTCTATCGTTACGAAGAGGTGGGGCTCCATATAAAGAACAAGCAGGTGGGAAGCTTTCTCTCATTGTGCCTGTTGCTCGTGAGTTGGTGAGTTGATTCATTTACAAAGAAAGAAAGAAAGAAAGAAAGAAAGAGAAGAATTGTATTGTATACCATACACATTCAATCCTACTAATGATGAACTCTCTATGGACATTTATTGGCGTTTATCTCTCTATCAACTTTGTTGTCAATGGACAACAACAACAACAACAACAGACAATCAATTGGGAAGCAGGTAAACAATTAATCGATATTATACACTATAATAACTATAAATTATAAACAAAATAGTTTAAATAAATTGAAATAATGTTGATGCTATTTAATTTTAATAATAATAATAATAATAATCAATTATTAAATAATTAGACAATTTCAATAATGATATACTTATATTACACAAATTATAATTATATTTTCTATTATGTATAAAATTAGATTCCAAATTTAATATCTTATATATAATAAGCTATTAAAATTTAATTAATTGTTAAAAGTGAATATATTATATAAATTTCAAATTGAATTGAAATTTTTGTTTTATATATGCTTTCATTAATAAAATATCAATTATTTATATTCTATGAATATATACAAGATTAGGATTAGGATTAGGATTAATTAAGATGGATTACAAATATGGTAGGTATATTTTTAACATTATTTAAATATTAATTGAGTTGGATTACTAATTATAGATGAACAAAATGACAATAAAAACCCGTATATCCTTGCTCAATCTGGAATTAAATCATTAAAACACTGTCGGTGTGTGTGTGTGTGTGTGTGTGTGTGCGGATATATATGAATTTATATAAAAAGAGTATAATTTATTTAAATAGGGTAAATTATCATTATTAAATTTAATTTATAATAATAGAAAATTAAAAAATAAATAAAATGATTAATTAATTAAATAGCATCTATTATTTATTCATATTTAATTTAAAGTATTCATTTATAATTTACAATTTGTTTTATTAATTATAATGAAATTAATTATTATTTTCATAATTAAAATTTAATTATTTAATTAATGATTAAAGGTATAAAATGGGGGCTATTTATTTAATTATAATTAACAAAAAAAAAAAATAATAAAATAAATAAATAAAAAATAGGTCATGGAATCTTAATACTGATAACATTGATACCATAAATACATCATTTAAAGATTTGATAATATTATTATTAGCATACTTCTATATATATGTAGAGAGAGAGAGAGAGGGAGAAAGAGAGAAATAGTGAGAATGAAAAAGAAAAAGCTCAAATCATAGAAAAAAAAATAAAATATTGTTGATCATGTATCGTTTTAAACTAAATTTTTAGGAGAAAATAAAAAAGTTAGTTTAATCTCATGACAACTACAAAATTAAATTTTTTAATTAAAGTATTGGTAGGGATTTTTTCCAAAACATTGATTTATTTAATGACTATTAGTATATAATAAATTTGATATTAATTTATTAACATCTTAGAATCGACTATGGTGCATGACTTGAGAATGAAGGTGTATGTTAAAGGATAGTTTGGGTTTTGGGGGAGGGCAAGGGGAGGTGTTTAACATCAATTCAATTTAACATAATAATATATATATATATATATAACATATACTATTAAAATTAAAATAATAAACCTTTCAAAATTATTTATTATATTATTTATCTAGGCTCAATTTTAAATTCGATTTTTTTATTTCAAAATAAAATCTCTTAATCAATTTCAGAAATAAATCTATTCTAAAAAAAAATATTATTATATCCAAATTTTTATATATATAATTGTAAAATATTTTGATAGAATACATAGAAAGATTTATAAGATTTATTACCTATTTATATTATTATTATTATTAGGAATATATATTTATTCATTTCATAGTTAAGATTGAAGGTTACTATCTTGATAAGGGGAACTATAAAATAAAAGAAAGAAATTAAAATGAAAAATACTTTGATAATCTATAATCTATCTTTATGGATGGATTATATAAGTTTAGACTCAATTATAAATATACATATAAACACTGGAATTTGGAAATGTTATAGTGATAAGGAAGGAAGATTAAATGATGTGAAATATAATAGAACGCAAGGTATTAGCAATATTTGAGTTTACGCTTGCATTTATTAATAGAAAGAATAGATGATTAAATCAAGCAATCGAAACGATATCTATCTATTTCTATAATATATAATACATATATTCCATAAGCAAGTACTTAACTTGTTAGTATTATATGGAATGGGGAAAAAAAATCAAAACGTTGAAAATGAATCATAATCTTGGAAATAACTGGCAAATGTGTACGAATGTATAAAGAGAACTGTAAAAAATATTGGGAAATATTATACAGGTTGAATACAGGATGTTAGAGGAGCATTGGTGGAGAAGTAAAATGTGAAATGGGAGAGATAATACGAGTATAGTACAAATACATAGAAAGGAGGATGAATGAAAATCTATAAACTAAAGTCCAGTTGCATACACAAATACTCGTAATATGGACTTATTAATCTGGTAATCTCATCTCGATAATGTCGACTAAATTTGGGGTTAATCTGGGATGCCAGGAATTTGTATTTCTGCTGTTGCTGTGGTATCCAAATTAGCAGGATCTCAACTGAATCCAATGAAGTTGGATTCCTTCAGAATCATCTTGTTAATCTTGTTCAGATACAGGCGGATCTCGAGTTTAAGTCAGATATGATATGTTTTATCAGGGCTGCTCGCAAGGTAAAGTATTAAATTATAATTAATTGTAGAATATCATTATTTTCTATTTTCAAATTAATGGAATATTCTAAATTCTAAATTATCGGTTAAGGGTTGGGGATGGATAGGGAAGAGGGGGGGGGGTTCTATTTAAATCAATTTATACATTACTAGTATATTATTTCAATGACAATATTTTAAGACAAGGTCTTATTATTTCTTTAATTGATATTTTGACATGTTCTATTCTTTAAAAGGAGAGGCAGAAGGATAGAATAATCCAATGTATACAAAGATGAAATATATCCTTGTAAACACATTAAATTCATACAATATTAATATTAATATGGAGTAAAATTAAATATTTAATCTTCAGATATACATTATAAAAAATAATTAATTCATGAAAGATAAAATGTTCAAATTAAAACCAATCAAATCAAAAAAAAAAAAAAATCTATTTAAACAAATTTATAAATTAAAAAATATTAATATTCATATTTTTTTTTTTAGTCCCTTTAATTTTTTTTTTTTTATTATAACATTGAGTGACAGTTTTGGGGATTAAAAAGGCCGGCGTTACGGTGATTGCAACATGCCAAGGTTTTGAAAATTGTGTGAAAATAATAAAAAAAAAAAACAAAACAAAAATGGAAATGATCCTTAAAAAAATGAACCTTGACTAAACATAAGACGATCATCAAAATAGATCAATGAATTTATTAAAAACAAAAAACAAAACATTACTATGTGTAATTTTTTGATTTTTTTTTTTTTGTTTTTCAACAAAAATTTCCTAATATTCTCCTGAAAAAAAAAAATTTTACTCTATAATTATTATAATTTTTCTAGAGTATTTTAATTTATTTCTTTGTTATAAATACTTATTATTTATAAAATAAAAAATATATACTCTAATTAATGAAGGTTTTATTACTAAATGAATTAAATCTCACAAATGAAAGATGATAGGTCAATAGGTGTAATTTTTTCTGTTTTTTCCCCCGCATCTTTCTCACTTGCACTTGTTTCATTTCTTTCCTGAAAAGTAAAGAGCAAAGAGGGGGGGGGGAGGGGGGGAGTTGATATGTCAATGATGTAATCGGGACGGAAATTAAACTGAAGAAAGGATCTTTCTCTCTTTGTCAGTTAAGAAAGGTGGTGTAGAGGAAGAAAAAGGGAGGGGGATGGGCGTGATGACGAGAATGTAACGTCATTGAGAACACTGGGTCATTCGGCGGACACTTTCATCCTTTCTTTACTTTTGCTTTCATTCTTTTCATTTGAAATACCTACTTACATAGCAACAAAATTCAATACTTACTTTGATTTATTTATAAAGATTAATTCTATTATATGACAACAAAGTGAAATAATTGATTCATTTTTAATTAAATAAAATCTAATTTAATATTTAATTATTATATTTACTATATAACTATATATATGACCTAAAGAGGATTATTTATTTATTTATTTATTTTTTGCATTATATATATATATACAGTGAGGTGCAAAAAAAGTGGAACGCTTAGAAAAATTTGATTTTTTCAAATAATTTTCAGGAAAAACATATATAGTCTTTTATTTAAACTTTTAATTAATTGTTACAAATATTTTAAAACATTTTTAGAGTGAAACAATTTTCAAAATTCTGATAATCCAAACACTTACCAAAAATTATTTGAAAAAATCAAATTTTTCTAAGCGTTCCACTTTTTTTGCACCTCACTGTATATATATATATATATATATATATATATATATATAACAATGAAAATACAAGTTTTAAGCGTTTTTCTAAAATAAATAAATAAATAAATAAATTTGATGTAAGAAACAAAAAAAAAATGAAGAAATTTTATACTTAACATCATCATCATAAAACAGGAAATTTACGTAAATAATTTACATAGATATACTTGCATATCCTCTCTCTACTGTTTTATACAATATAATTAACAAAAAAAAAATAAATGTATAAGAAAATAAAAAAAAAACCTGATCACATTATGTCCGGATCCGGAGATTTTTTTTTTTTTAATTTTTTTTCAAAGAATTATGTATAAAAGTGTTGAAGTGTTTACAAAAAAAAAAAATATTGAAAATAACTATTTTATGTTTTTTTTATTCTAAAGATATTTTAAACAGATATATTATAAATAAATATTATAAAACAGAGACTTAGTAATGAAATAGATTATTTTTGACCTAGTGCCCTTATTATATTTATTTATATTATATAACAATATATTTTTTAGTAATATCATTTGATATTTAAAATATAATTTAAAAAATTCCACCATTTTTTTTTTATTTTTGATAATTCATTAATAAATATACATGCGAATAGTACGTATATAATTTGTATTGTATCTGTTATGGCTTATTGAAGATATTTTAAAAATATACAATTACAAATATTATAATGTATTTCTTTTTTGTAATTTATTTAAATTAAAACTAATAAAAAAAATTCGGGAGTGTCCTCCCCTAGACTTTCCCGCATATAAATAGGTAATTAGGTTATTATTATTATGTTTTAACAACAATAAAAATAAACAAACTAATTAATTTAAATTATAAAGTAAAATGGTTTAACACTATTATATATATTTATAATTTACACCTAACGCTACTTGTATAGGTAAAATGTCACTTCCGGTAGTCAGATCATGATGAAATTTGGTATCTGAATTTTTTTCATATTTTTAAATCTATATACAAAATAGGAAGCAAACTGGTACTTTACTTGAAAGGTAAACGCAACCAGTGTAGGCAAAGTACCACTTCCGGTTAACCGATTTTGACGAAATTTTGATAGAATCTACAAACTGTGAATAATATCGGTGTACCAAATTTCGAAGTCCTAGCTTGATTAGTTTTTGAGTAAATTTGCTTACAGACATTATATACATACATACATACACACACACACACACAGACATAATTCGAAAAATGGTATTTTCCGACTCAGGGAGGTCTAAAACGTCAAGATCTATCGAAATCTCGAAGTCGAAATTTTTGACGATTCCAATACTTCCCTTATACGAAGTATGCGGGAAAGTAAAAATATTATAAATAAATAAAATTTAAAAATTTATTACATAATTATTTTTGTTTTTTGTAAATATTCTGGTCATTATTCAATGAAGCGTTACTTTAAACAATTTTTTTTTTATTTTATTTAATTTAATTTTTTTATTTATTTATTTTTTTTTTTTTGAGGAAGTCTTGAAAGGGAAAGTTTTTAAGGAGAAAACTCTCACTGCCTGTAACACAAACTAGATTTAAATAATAGTATGCTGGTCCTACAACAGAAATATTTAATGAATCATGTAATATACAATTTTATATCCAATATCTTAATAAATACAGCTTTAACAATTATCACTAATTTCTACTAGTAAAAAGAAAAAGAAGAAAAGAAAAAAAAACAACAACAAAGCGTATAATTAAAAGGATGGGTAAGAATGAACTGTGAATCAATCAGAGCCGTATTCACTTTTTCATTAAATTTGAAATATAATAATAAAAAATAACATGTCATAATTATAAATTTTATTGTTTGTATGTATATACAACATAGATAGCATACATGTAAGGAAAAATTTCAATTGGAATATTATTTATGATTGTATAAAAACTTTAATTTTGTACTAAGTCCTATATATATATATAATAGGTACCGATAAGCACCACCTACCTACTACCTACAACCTACACTTATGTACATATTAAGAAATCAATTTTATTTCATAATTTCAATAAGAATACAAACTACTAAGTATAAGAGAAAAAGAAATGTTTATTAAAGAGATTTCGTCAAATCTTGTGTTCAAATTTAAATAGGATTAAATTTTCTATGATTATTATATTATCTACTAAATTCTAATCATAAAAGAAATAAAATTTGTATAATAAAAGTTTACGATATTTAAGATATACTCGTACTTGAGTAAGTCTTCCAAGAGGGAAGAGAGGGAATCTTTAGAATCTAAATTATAGTATGTTGATATAATAATATTATAAATGTAGTTAAAATACAAATGTAAATTGTGGATTGTAAATAGAATTTAATTGAAAATCTTAATTGGTTGTTCTTTTGATAGACACACATTTTAAATATTTAATTTTAGATACTTAAATGAAATTAATAGTTTCAAGAATCATCAATGAAATAAAAATATAAAAATCGAATTGGTATGTTGATATTATTTATAGTAACACTCACTTTAGAATGCGCTATAATATGGTATACCAATTAGATTTATAATATATATTTAGCTTAAAAAATTATTATTTAGATACCTTCTATACTATACTTATATATTATATTTATAATAGCACATTTATGACTAGTATAATATATATTATATAACAAGACACACATTAATTTAATAATCTCTCTTTCTCTTTATTATTACAAAATATGTACACATACACCCATATACTAAAATATATCAAATTCTAATTAAAATATTCTTAATAATATTTCATTTTTTTTTTTTTTTCGTTTCAGCTGAATATATTCAACCATGCAGACGAAGCGATATGAATATAAATAAATGTATAAAAAATTCATTCAATCATTTGAAACCATATTTAAAAGATGGTAAATATTATTTTATTATTAATATTATTATTTTAATTATTTTACATAATTACTTTTATTTATTTTAATTTGACTAAAAAATGGAATGGAATGGGATTAATTCAAGTATTATTTGTATCATTATAATTGCAAATATTAAATGTTATAAACTAAATTTTTTATTTGTAATGCCATGTAAATATTCGTATATTATATTATATTATTTTATTTTGTTTGAATTAATTCCTAGCGTATTTTTTCGAAAATGGAGGCTTGATTCTACTTGTGCTTGAATAGTTAGTTACAAATCGATTATTCAAAGTGTTGACCATCAATCGCCACTACGTTTTGCCATCTTTCTGGCAGCATACCTATTCCGCGTCAGAAGAACGAATTGTCTTTCTTTGCAATCTTCATAAGATGTGAAGTTTTCTTCAAACAGGTCATGGCTCATCGATTGAAACATGTGGTAATCAGATGGAGCAATTTTTGGAGAGTAAGGGAGATGAGGAAAGACCTCCAATTTGGTGGTTTTGATTGGTTTTGCGATGTATGGACGAGCATTGTTGTGAAATAAAATATATCTGGTGATGCATAGAGGTCATGCAATTCCTCGTTATGCAGTCTCCCTCCGCCATTCACCGGTGACCTCATCTTTCTTGGGCCCATAAATGAATGCTTTGGAGAATCCTATTCTCAAATACTCTAAATCTACTCTCGTCACCTAAGGTCATAGACCATGCCTCACACCCAAATATAATACAACCGGCAAAACAATTGTTTTATTTACATATTTTAATTTTTATCCTCTTTGATAATAATTTTAATGATAAAAGCCCATTTACTACATGATAACAGGCATTATCCGCAATTATTGCAATCTCGATTTAAATTCTTTGAGATTATCCTTCGTGATTACAGAACCTAAATATGTAATATTTAAATTTTTCTACACATTTTCAAATTCTATATTTTGTATGTTAAGACTTGGTGTGTTAATACACACTGTACCTCTCTGTTAGTAAATACTTTGTCTTAGCAATATTTATTTCCAGCTCCACCTCTTTTCCTGCTTTGATTAATTTTTCTACGCTATCTTTAATTACAATTGCCGAATCTCCTATTCTATTTAAGTCGTATACGTAGTAACCTAATACTTGAATTTAGGTAAAATATATATAATATTTATTATATATATAAGTCATTATTTATTGAAATTAATTAATTTTAATTCTTTTTTTAATAAATAAATATTACTTTATCATAAAATATCAAAGAAAGTAGGAAGCAGCACAAAATAAAAAAGAGAAGCAAGAAAATAGAGTAATTAATAATTAATTTATTTATTAATAAAAATAAACAATATTTAAACAACTTTTTATCAAAAGATGAAAAATTATAGACAATATTATATTAGTTTACAATTAAAATCATTAAAAATAAGTGCATCAAAAAGAAAAAAATACTAGTTTTGTTTTTTTTACTATTATAATAAATATAATAATAATATGCATTTTATATTGCTCTTATACACGTTTATTTAATATAATATAATCTCTAGGCCTTAATTGATTAATTATTTAACACATTGAAATATATATATATATATATATAATGTTACATCATTTTGCTAACTCATCATTTATATCTAAAAGTTATGAGAAATTATTATTCTTTTTGTTATTTTAACATTTATGTTATTTGTATGAGATAGTGAAAGTTAGTAAAATATTTTATCCTAAACTTATGCAACCAACATGACACCACAAAAATATCTATACTTTTATTGAATATAAGTACTTATACTACCTATATAATATATATATATATATATATGCCAATATGTATAACCTAATAATTTATAAATAATAATATATTTTTATTTTATAAAACATCTTATTTATTTTTTCTTTTCAAAATAGAAAAATAGAAAAATAGAAAAAATCTGTCATTTTGGTGTTATAAATTTATTATTGTTTTTATATAATATATATAATTGAAATAATAGATAGTTAGGAGATTTAAATAAAAAAATTATATTTAATAATATATTAGTATATTATTTCACAAATAGACCTATAAGATGAAGAAATAGAATAAAATGAAAATATTTATTTCAAAATAAAATTAATTAAAAAAAATATAATGCGTCTGGTAAAAAGTTCGCAGCCTTTATTCCTATAGTATAGATAGAGACAAATTCAAATTTAGATTACTTCGAAAATACAGATCGTACACTTTAAACGTTAGATTATTGTGAGTGTCAAAACATCGAATTTGGTTTAGTAGAGTAGTAATTATTTGTGTTTAAGTACGTTAAATTAATGAAAATTTCGCTATATTATAATGAGAAGTGCATGAAAAAAAAAATCTATGCTTTTTAAAGTCAAGGTACTCTTCGAAGGAATTACTGAAAAAGAATTTGTCACTTGATTTCGTTCTGAAAAATTTGATTTGGAAAGATGAGTCGCGCTCTTGTCATTAAAAAAGTTGATGCAATTTTTGACATAGTCGAGCAAGAGAGGCGTATTATTAGCGTGGATATTGGTAAAGAAATAGGGGGGGGGGCATTAGCCTATTAACAATTTTCAACTACTTACATAAACATAGTTCCAAAAAACTTACATTAAATGTTTGAATTTTTCACATGGTTTGAGATCATCGGCCACATACTTATACTTATATTAAATATTTTATTATATTATCTATTATATTTATAAATGATTCATAATGAACAAGAAAAATTTGTATTTTCTTTCATTTTAAGTATTATTTATATTTTGATAAAATTCATAATCTTATCAAAACAAAAGATAAAGGAAAAGTTTGATTTTAAGGAGGGTTTGAAAAGACACGATACAGACTTAATGACTAGAATAGTTGCTTTATTCAAATAAATAAATAACAAAAATTGTTTTAAATTTAAATTTAATTTAATGTTAAATTTCGAAATATATGTATATACATATATACTTATTGATAATTCAAATGTATTAATCATATTTATTTATTTATCTATCTTAATCATTCTGAGGGATTGAAATAAAAAGAAAAATAATTCAATTTGTTTTTAGATTATTAAATGAATATATATATATATATATATATATATATATATATATATATACGAGGGGTGTTCAAAGTATTCTCGGTATAGGTATGAAGGAAAATGCAGAAACTTCTAACTAAAATTTATTTTTCAATGTAGTCCCCCATAACCTCAATGCACTTGTTTGCTCGGGAAACTAACTTTTGAATTCCCTCTAAAAAATATTTCTCTTCCTTGTCCTCAAAATGTGCGTTAATTGCCACATTCAGCTTTTCATCGTCAGAAAAACGTTTTCCACGAAGATCTTTTTTTTTAGATTGGGAACAAGAAGTAATCGCTAGTAATCACTGGGTGCAAGGTCTGGGCTGTAAGGTGTATGCTTTATTTCTTCAAAGCATTTTTCTCAACATTGTCGCATCAGTCATTCTGGTCTTCTTACACCAACGATAATTAGATTAGTACTAATGAGAAATAAATGAAATTTTGAGGTTATGTTCTCAGGGAGTGTCGTTACCAACTGAAATAATTTTTTTTAGGTCACTGCTAAATTACCCCGTTACCGAGAATACTTTGAACACCCCTCGTATATATATATATATATATATGTCTATATATTCATTTATTTTAATAATAAAATAAAAATAAACAAAATTTTAACTAAAATTGTTATTTACCATAGAAAAAAGCTTTAAATTAATCAAATAAATAATTAAAAGGCCAATGAAATTTTATTATTATTTTACAATGTAAAACCATTCATATAAAGTCAATATATAATTAAATGTGTTCAAAATAATAATAATAAAAAAGAAACAATATTTTTATTATTTTTAATTTCTAGATACTTTTTTTTATTTTAAATATATTTACAATCAGCCCATATATAACAAAAAATGAAAAAAAAAAAATTTCCTTTATTTTTCTCTTATTTCAAATATACAATTAATTTGTCGTTTCCCATTGATGGTTGAGGGTGTAGATTGCCAGACGGGGATTACTGAATTATTTCATTGAAATATTCAATTGCAATTTCAATTTCTTTTTCAGTTTTTAAAGGAATATTTTTATTTAGATAATTCTCAATTTGATCTTGAAAAATGTAACCAGCTTGTTTTGTTTTGTTTTGTTTTTTTTATTAATTAAGGTAGGATTTACAAACTGATTTATTATTATTATTATTATTATTGTGGCTATTATATAGGTATCAGGATCAGAGAGCTTAGATCTGTACATTCTTCTATAAATGTACATGTGCATTTAATAATTATTTATACCTTTGAATATGAATAAATCAAGTAGATAAATCTGGCAATCTAGGTATTTGTATCAGAAAGATACTGATAAGTAGGTTTGCTTGTTGTTAGGGTAGCGTAATTGTTAGAGGATATAGTTTTATAGTTTTATATAAGTTTCTGCCTTTTTGTATTGATGACCCGTGATCCTCACTGATTAGTTTGTTTACTATTAAAGTCCCCCACCTGTAATGAATTTTGGACCAAGTGTTTTGAAAAACCTAGAAAAATTCTTCTTTAATGATTGTGATTGTGTCTGTCTAGGAGGACAGGGCCATTTTTATCTGTGATATATAAATGAAGGTTGCTTCAAGGTAATCTTTTTCGTATTTTTCTTTTCCCATCCTGGGAAATAGAATTTTTAATTAAATAGAATGGCAGATCCACCATCTGGATGTTGTGTGGTATAACAATTGTATCCAGAAATATTAAACTTTGTTTGTTTGTTTGTTTGTTTCACTTATTAGCATAATATCTATTTTTTTGTAATTTTTTTGTAAATTGCCATTTGATGACGACGTTGGATTAAACCGTTTGTGTTTTATTATTCTATGCTGCTATTCTACTATATGAACTAAACATTTTTCGTGGTCATGAATGAATTGATATTACTTTTGTTAGTAGATTGAGAATCACACACATAGTAAGTATTTTGATTTATCAGTTGATTAAACATTTAAGTTTTTAAATTCGTTCATCATTAATGCGAGTTGATTATACATAGTAGCTATCATTGGAAGGTGTTGGGTTTGGGTTTTCATTTTTTAATGTGTCTGCATATGTTTTTTTTTTTTTTTTTTTTTTTTTTTTTCTGTCTATTTTGAAGATTTTGAGCTTGTGGGTTTGTTAGATGAGGTGATTGTTTGAGAAAAAAGAGGTGGAAGAGGAGGAGGAGGTATAATTAAGATATGGTAGGTTTAGAATTTTAAAAAATAAATAAATAAATAAAAAAAATAAGAAAATGTTATAGAGTATTTGTTTATAATCTAAATACTTATTTAGTAAATCCTTTCTATTATTATTATTATTATTATTATTATTATTATTTATTTGTTAGGTTTTAAAGAACTTGATATACCACCATTAGATCCACTTTTTATACCAAAACTATCCATGGAAAATGGCCATGGACCAGTAAGAATTCGTGCCCTTTTTACAAATATGACTATTTATGGACCAAGTAATTATACCGTTGAACATGCCACGTAAGTTGATATTTACTTAAATTGTTTTTTTTTATTTTTATATATAAATAAAAAAATAAATATTATTCAAATAATATCCATAAAAAAAATAATCAATAAATAATAATTTTAAAAATATATATTACTACTAATATTAATTTATTATAATATACAATCTAATTTGTCTTTATTATTAAGGAAAATAAAATATTTTACAAATATTATTATTATTATTATTATTATTATTTGCAGATCAGATATAAAACGATTACAAATGGCATTTTCTGTGACAGTGCCACGAATTGAATCGCTTGGCCATTATGATGTCAATGGAAATGTACTTCTCTTCCCAGTACGAAGTCAAGGCGAATTTTGGGCACAATTCAGTTAATATTCAGTCTATAAAATTGAATTGAAATTTTTAAAATTATTCCTATATCAAACAAACATATTTATTGATTTATATTGAATTTTTATTATTTTTATTTTAGATAATATTACTGGAGAGGCAAAAATTCAAGGGAAAGAAATTAAAGGTGAAGATGGTATAACGTATATGAAAATTGAAAAATTAATAATCAATTTTGATTTGTCGAAAGCACGATTTAAAATTAAAGATCAAACAAATAGTGGAATTATTGGTGAGTGTTTGTGTTTAGTAATTTTTTTTGTTTTTTTCTAATTTGTATTTATTTAATTATAAATTCACATTCGATTTATTTATTTTAATCAAAATGTATTCTTATTTAATTTCATAGAAAAAAATAAATAAAAAATAAATATTAGAATAACTCTATAAATTTATAATTCTTCATTAAATCTGAACATAATAATAAGTATTTTGTGTAATTTGATAATTAAATAATTTGCTTAGTTTCATTGATAGTACATGATATATATATATATATGATGTATGGTGGTTATATGTATAATAAATGTATACAATTTAAAAATGATAATAATTGGATAAAAATTTAACATTACAATTATTATTATATTTATAAAAATTAATAAAGGGTGAGTAAGAGAAGATAAATTAATTATTGATTAAATAATAAAATAAAATATGTAGAAATATTGATGTTATATTTATTGTTATATATATACATATAATGTCAATATATTTATTATCTTAAAGAGTGATTACATTTTAAAATAAATATTTTTGAAATTTTAATATTTATAAAAACATTTAATTTACAAATCATGTTAATTAAATAAATGAAAAAAACGTGGAAAAGTTTCATTAGATCATTTTTATTTTTATTTTTTTCCTGCTAATGAAAAATTAAATATTTTCAATAAAAGAAAAATAAGAATGTACATAAATTGATTGAATGATCATGAATGAATGAATGAATGAATGAATGACAAGGTGTAGTGTAGATGACCCATTGTTGAGAATAGTAGTGAAGGGAAGGGGAGGAGAAATTTAATTTAATTTTAATTAGTTAATAAAAAAAATAAATAAATTTATTTGCAAAGGTTTTTTTTACCAATCTAATATAAGAGAAAGAATAAAAAAATATTTTAATTTTTAGGTATAGTACAAACATATTAGGAAAATTATAATAATAATGGATTTAGAGGACTTTGAATTTGGACTTTAAATCTTGCATTTTATTTGTTTAATATCATAAATTTCATATTTTTTTTTTTTGTCAAATTAAATATTTTAATATTTATAAATATGTAAGTAGTTTCAGTTAAAATTCAATTATCATCAAATGATAAATGATTTATAATTATAAAAAATTCTTATAAATATAATATAAATTTATTAAAGTAATAAAAAATATTATAACAATATATTTATGGTTTATATTTATAAATAAAATCATTTAAATTTATTTATTCTAATTTATATTTTGTATTGTTTTTCTAGCAAATGCAATGCATCGATTTTTAAATGAACATTCACAAGAAATAATTAAAGAAATGAAACCAGCTGCATCCAATGCCATTTCACGTTATTGTAAAGAATTTCTAAATAATGTCTTTTTGAAAGTTCCAGTAAATGTTTGGCTAAAAGATTAAATACACAAACAAATGATAATAATAATCAAATAAACATTTTAATGTGAAATTAATTTCCAGAAAATGATTAATAGAGATCTCATTTATTTTTTAGGATTTGAATTATTATTATTATTATTATTATTATTATTATTATTATTATCTTATAAATGGAAATGAATTTATATGTATTTAATTATTTCTTTTGTAAATATCTTAATTAAAATTTTCAGAAATATTTTTTTAACCCCAAAGATGCCAAATTATACATTTTTATAAATTTAAATAAATAAATTCAAATTTCAATTTATTCATTTACTTTATATTCATGTTTGTATAATTTTTGTTTTGATTTATTATTATTATTATTATTATTATTAATCTTAAATTTATATTTTTTTTTTTAATTCAATACAAATTTTATATAATACTAGCTGCTCAGAGCTCCTTCGTCGCTCTTCACATCTAGACGGGGGCTCCGCCCCCTGTACCCCCGAGTGGTACATAGTATTTGGTTGAAAGTAGTAAAAGGTTTTCATCCATTTTGTTTCAATCAATGTATAACATAAAACATTCATTTCTTATTGAGTGTCTTATTATTTAAAATATATTTTAATTTATTTAGTAAATTAATTATATATATTATTATTGAATATGTTATATCTATCTACTCGAAAGTTCTTGGCAGCTACAACCACATTTCTCCAAGTGTCCTTATCCTGAACCTCTGTTCCATCTCTCGTACGTCATTCCTTGATGTACTCATCTTTCTTTGGCCCATAAATGCTGGGAAGAATCCTATTCTCAAATACTCTGAATCCACTCTCATCTCCTAAGATCATAGACCATGTCTCACACTCATATAATACAACAGACAAAATAATTGTTTTATATATTCACATTTTCATTCCCTTTTATAATAATTTTGATGTGAGATAAGCCTCTTTACTGCATGATAACAGGCGTTTCCCATTGCAACTTCGATTTAAATTCTTCTCAAATATTATTATCCCTCGTGATTACATTCAATTTTTCTACAAATTCAAATTCTACATTTTGTTTGTTAATACTGCTCCTGTTTGTTTCTAAATATATATTTATTTATCATTATTAATTTCAAACCTCATCTCTTTTCCTACCTCGATTAATTTTTCCTCGCTATCTGTAATTGCAATTGCCGAATCTCCTATTATATTTAAGTCGTCTGGGTAACCTAATATTTTACAATTGATTTCCACATCTTACTCTTTCTTTACTACCTTCAAGATAAATTTTAAGATCAAAATTTGAAAAAGTTTTTCCGGATCTATTGAGTCATGCGTAGGTTTTACTAAAGTCTACAAATAATTAGTGAACAGAGATATTGAATTCGCGGTTTTTTTCCTAATATCTGTCATAATGAAAATATCTTAATTAATGTTGATCGATTTGGCCTGAACCCGCAATGATATCGTCTAATATTTCCTCCGCCTATAGTTTATAAGTATTGTATATGTTATAATAGAGTATAATATTTCTTGATCATTTCATTTTGATATTTTAATTTCATTGCTTGATTTTTATTGAATATTTTTAATTATAATAAAATTTGAGAAAATGCAAAGTTAGAGACTTGAGACAATTTATAAAAATTAATTTATAAAAATTAACGGTATAAAAGTATTGATAAAACTAAAGATAAATTAACAATCTATACATTCATTAATAGTATTAATTTAAATTAATGGATTTATTTGATTTTTTATTATTAAGTTCATTTATTAATTTTTTTAGATCATAGTTAATTCCCTCCCTTAAAATAAAAGAAGTATTCAAATATAGAAAGAATAAATACAAAATAAAATTTAAGTTAAATATGATTTAAATATTTTATTATATTAATTAAAATGAGAACTTTTTTAGAATAAATTATTTAATTGAAATGATATTTGAATATTAGAATTTAAAATAAAAAGTGAAATATTATAATAATTCTTTGATTGGGAATTTCTTTTTTGTTTGTTTCTATGACAGCAAAAAAGTAAACAAATTACATACATACATACAAACACTCTCCTTTATATATATAGATAAAATTGATTTAATAGGAATATTTGTATTTTAATAGTTATTTAAAATACTCCCCCATTTACTGGGACTGAAGAACAAATACTCTAAACATTTGGCAATTAATTAAACTTTTTCAATATAATTATAGGTACCTATTTTGTTTTTGAGAAATTGAATGATGAAATGACTAATCATTTAATTTTCGATTAATGAAAATAAATACAAATTAAATAATTTCATTGCAAAAACTGTCGGGTGGTCATTCATTATTCCCATTATTATTATTATTATTATTATTATTATTAAGTATAGTGTTTTTTTTATCCAGCTCCTGTATATATTTGTAAAATTTTATATGTAATATTTGTATTTTTTTTTTCGATTGTGATTTTAAGATTATATTGTGATAAATTTGACACAATTATATATATTAAATCAAGTTTATTACAAATAGAATAAGTTGACCTGTGGCCAGGTCCGAACCGACCGACGGTTTGAAATAAATTAATTTCCAGCTACAGAAACAATTTCAAATAATTTTAATATATCTATTAATGTAATAAAAAACAGATAGGCATACATAAATAATAAATATAAACATTTTTAATTTTATTTTATTTATAATATATATGCATGACCAGGCTGTGACGTCATGAATGGCTGGATGACGTCATATAATTTTAAATCAAGAAAAAACTAATAAATATGATTTTTCTCGAGGATAAAACCAATACAAAGTGCATGATTCGTGGTGATATATAAAAAAAATCTCCTTTGGTGTGAAAATAACCCTTCCCTTCCTATCGTCGATCGCTAATACTACCACTTCCGGTTTCCGGAATTGCACCAAAAGTTGATCAATTCATCCCACTGATGCATTAAGTAAATATACCAAATTTCATCAAAATAGGTTGAGCCGTTCAGGCTGTACACATCTATACGGACGGACGGACGGACAGACATGCTAAAAATACTTATTTCTGTTAAGAAAATGCATGATTCGTGGAGATATGTAAAAATCTCCACATGTGAAATTTGGTGTGAAAACAATACCTCCCTTACTATCGTCGGTCGGTAAAAACATTGACACACACATATTGGGGCAGTCCAAAATTGGTACAAAGGCAAAAAAAAAATGTACCAATTTTGCACTGTGTCCATTGTCTATTTTGAAAATAGCAATGAAAACAAAAAACAAAAAACAAAATAAAAAAATCAGAAAGTTATAAATCCTATCTCTAATTTGTTTGTGATAAATAATAAGATATAATATATTCTTAGCTTATTTTCTAATACTAAACTACTACTACTACTAATACTATTAGAATCAAATTTTATTGTAATATTTTATATTATATAGATACATATGTTTACTATAATACATGTATTACTATATTATAACTATAATTTATAAATAATATAATATTAACTATAATAATATTAGATATCTCGTTGATTTTTTCCGTAATTATTGATATTTCTGATGAATAATTATTTTTTTATGCCGAAAACCTAGGGTCATCCTACGATGCCCTTTCATAATTTTTTCGGGAAAATTAAAAAATGAAATGTTTTAAGAAAAATATAAATTCGTTCATTTTACATCATAAAAATATTAAAAAAATATATTATTGATATTTCTGATTAATAATTATTTTTTTATGCCGAAAAGCTAGGGTCATCCTACGATGACCTTTCATAATTTTTACGGGAAAATTAAAAAATGAAATTTTTAAAAATAAATAATAAATTCGTTCATTTTACATCATAAAAATATTAAAAAAATATATTATTCATATTTCTGATTAATAATTATTTTTTTATGCCGAAAACCTAGGGTCATCCTACGATGACCTTTCATAATTTTTACGGGAAAATTAAAAAATGAAATTTTTAAAAATAAATAATAAATTCGTTCATTTTACATCATAAAAATATTAAAAAAATATATTATTCATATTTCTTACTAAAAATTATTTTTTTATGCCGAAAACCTAGGGTCATCCTACGATGACCTTTCATAATTTTTACGGGAAAATTAAAAAATGAAATGTTTTAAAAATAAATAATAAATTCGTTCATTTTACATCATAAAAATATTAAAAAAATATATTATTGATATTTCTGGTGAATAATTATTTTTTTATGCCGAAAACCTAGGGTCATCCTACGATGACCTTTCATAATTTTTACGGGAAAATTAAAAAATGAAATTTTTAAAAATAAATAATAAATTCGTTCATTTTACATCATAAAAATATTAAAAAAATATATTATTCATATTTCTTACTAAAAATTATTTTTTTATGCCGAAAACCTAGGGTCATCCTACGATGACCTTTCATAATTTTTAAGGGAAAATTAAAAAATGAAATGTTTTAAAAAAAATAATAAATTCGTTCATTTTCCATCATAAAAATATTAAAAAAATATATTATTCATATTTCTTACTAAAAATTATTTTTTTATGCCGAAAACCTAGGGTCATCCTACGATGACCTTTCATAATTTTTACGGGAAAATTAAAAAATGAAATGTTTTAAAAAAAATAATAAATTCGTTCATTTTCCATCATAAAAATATTAAAAAAATATATTATTGATATTTCTGATGAATAATTATTTTTTTATGCCGAAAACCTAGGGTCATCCTACGATGACCTTTCATAATTTTTACGGTAAAATTAAAAAATGAAATTTTTAAAAATAAATAATAAATTCGTTCATTTTACATCATAAAAATATTAAAAAAATATATTATTCATATTTCTTACTAAAAATTATTTTTTTATGCCGAAAACCTAGGGTCATCCTACGATGACCTTTCATAATTTTTACGGGAAAATTAAAAAATGAAATGTTTTAAAAATAAATATTAAATTCGTTCATTTTACATCAGAAAACTATTAAAAAAATATATTATTCATATTTCTTACTAAAAATTATTTTTTTATGCCGAAAACCTAGGGTCATCCTACGATGACCTTTCATAATTTTTACGGGAAAATTAAAAAATGAAGTTTTAATAAAATAACTAATAAATTCGTTAATTTTACAACATAAAAATATTAAAAAAATATATTATTGATATTTCTGATGAATAATTATTTTTTTATGCCGAAAACCTAGGGTCATCCTACGATGACCTTTCATAATTTTTACGGTAAAATTAAAAAATGAAATTTTTAAAAATAAATAATAAATTCGTTCATTTTACATCATAAAAATATTAAAAAAATATATTATTGTGGTATTATAAAGAGTGGTGGTTCAAAAATAACGCTTGCACTTTTATATAAAAGTAGTTTATTGAAATGAATGAAATACAATATAATTAGAATGGTGTTGTCTAGGGGTTTCATAAATTGTATACCGGAATCGTAGTTAATTGTGAAGGCTTGGGTCGTATCAAATCATATATCGGAATCGTAGTTAATTGTGGAGGCGTGGGTCGTATCAAATCGTATATCTTGAATCTTCTTTGGGTCGTGTTCACTCGTGTTGCTCAATGCTAACTCACTGGCGTTCGTCTACGCTGCTTGTCCCCCGCTTGCCGTATGTGTAGTCTCTCGTTAGTGTAATAGATGTCGTATAATACAATTCAAAATTAAAATTCTTTCCAACTCCACATTCGGCCGTCCTGCGCGCCTATTCGACCCGAATAGGTCACATTTCTTCTTCTTGAATCCACGGTATTCGGCACAGGTTGTTGTTACCATGGGTCCATTTTCGAAACCTTCTTTATGTACATCGTACGTGTCTTTCGGCTTAACTTTGGTTATTTTATATGGACCGATAAACTTTGGTTTGAGTTTAGACCCCGGGCAGGTTTGAGTTTTCTTAATTGCTATTAATTCACCGAGGTGGTATTTTCGAGGTGACTTTCTTCTTAGGTTATAGGTCTTCCTGTTTTCTTGCTGTATCTTGCTAATCTGGAGCTTGGCCTCTCTTCGGAGATCATCTCTTTGTACCCAATAATTTTCCTTTTTAGTATTATTGTTTTTTTGTTTTTCTTGTTTAGATTTATTTCTAAGAGCTTTTTTCTTTGACTCTGGAGAAGTAGCATCTTCCATCGTAACATCACCGGGTTCAAAATCATCATCTTCATCAGAGGTAGCATTCATCAATTCACTTTTTGAATCCATTAAATTTTGTAATGTTGAATTTCCTGGGGTTTCATTTTCTTCATCACTATCATCATCATCGTCATCTTCATCATCTTCTTCGTCGTCGTCGTCATCATCATCATCATCATCATCATCGTTATCTCCATCATCTTCTTCGTCGTCGTCGTCATCATCATCATCATCATCGTTATCTCCATCATCTTCTTCGTCGTCGTCGTCATCATCATCATCATCATCGTTATCTTCATCATCTAAAATTTCATCATCAATTGCATCTGAATCATCCTCATCCCCATCCTCGTCCTTTAGAATAATCTTCATTGAGATGTCTGTTGTTTTCGATCCGACTGGTTTATAATTGTTTATAACCTTTCTTACTTCTTCTATTGAGGACTTTTCAACGTCATGTCCAATATCCATGAGAGACGTGTCGTCTACGCAGATATTGAAGATTTCTTCTATGTTATTCTTTATTTTTTTGATGTTGCTTCCTGTGTCGATTAGTGCTTCAATTTCATGCGATCCTATCTTTATCGTCTTGTGGCTTATCTTCTTCTCGTGAACTGTTACTTTGTTTACCTCGTGTGTTTCTGGTGGAACCTCTGTACATTGGTACGATTTATGTCCAAAACAGTTACACCTGAAACACTTGGCTCCCTTTTCTTTGGATGGACAATCTTTGGATTGATGACTCCGTTCGCCGCAATTGAAACATCTCGTCGGTTTGGCATCGGTTTTCTGAGTAATTCGGAGTGGCCTTTCAAAACTTTCCCTTTTTTCATTGGTTTGACGCCTCTGTTGAGTTTCACTTGGAATATTCTGTTTTTTGATTTGTGCGTAAATTTTTAATTTTCTTTTGAAATCATCTAAAGTTTTTGCTTCGTAGAGTAGGAGTCTGTTTGAGGGATCTTGCAGTCCGTCGATGACGTAATCTATTAAAACGGAGTGACTTATGTCAACACGACTACCTAGCTCCTTCATCCTTAAGTAGTACGCATAAGGATCTTCATCTTTTCCAATTTTTGTGCTCCCTAGTTGGCGGTATATGTCGGCGGCATTGACCCTCTCGCTGAATTCTTTGATCAGTAATGATTTTAATTCGTTCCAGGAGGTGATTCTACTCACGCTGTCAAGAAATAATTTAGCTAAACCTGTGATTGACTTTTTGGCTATTATGAGTGTTTGGAGATTGCTGAGTCTGTATAGTCTTGAACCTTCATCGATGTCTCTGACCCATTTCCGCACTGAATATGAACTGGTGCCATCAAATTTTTTAAAAGAATCTTCAACATCTCGTATATTGACGTGTGGGTGCTCTTTTAAATGACGTATCATAGATCCAGTAACGGAGTCGTTGTCATCGTGTTGAAGACTGGCTTCATCCTCTTCGTTGTTTGCGTCTTCTTCTTCTTCTTCTTTGGCTAGATTCTTTTCTTCTTCATCGTAATCTAAATTACAGACCAGGTATAATATTTCTTTTCTCTCATTTTCTTCTGTACTTTCTGGTATACCAAAAATCCTACAGATATGTCCAAGCTGTAGACGAGGAATGTTTTGTTTTATTTCTTCTATTTTAGCGGCAAAATCTTCCGAACCATCAGCAAAAACAAATCCTCTAAAATCTAGTATTTTTCTTCGGTTCAATCTGGCTAGTGGGTCTCCAGTTATTAATGTATTTAGTCCTTTTAAATGTTGTGGAAGGGCACTTCTTATTCTATCAGCTATCTCGGAATAGTCTTTAAGTGAAGTCATTTCAAAATAAATTTATTTAACTTTATTAATCTTCTTGTTGATATTGAATCTGCAGCAAAATTTTGACGCTAGGTGGAGCTGCTGTCGCTAAAGAATAGTTGAGTATTCATTCGGCAGGTGGCGGTACTGTCGTCCGATAATAATTGAGTATCCGCTCGGCAGGTGGCCTTACTGTCGCTCGAGAAAAATTACCGGTCCTCCCGTGATGAAACTCTGCGTCGTTCGGGACCACTCGTGGTGATTCGGAAATCCTCGGTCAGCCTCTTGGCGTCGCTCGGATTTTCTTAAAGATGGCTGCGCACGCCTTGTTCTTTGTTCCTCCAAATATATAAATAAACTGATGAGATCAGACCTTATTATTTTTTTGAATTCTTCTTTTCACTCCTGGGCAATTCAATCTCGGATGAGCCCTCAAAATGTGGTATTATAAAGAGTTGTGGTTCAAAAATAACGCTTGCACTTTTATATAAAAGTAGTTTATTGAAATGAATGAAATACAATATAATTAGAATGGTGTTGTCTAGGGGTTTCATAAATTGTATACCGGAATCGTAGTTAATTGTGAAGGCTTGGGTCGTATCAAATCATATATCGGAAACGTAGTTAATTGTGGAGGCGTGGGTCGTATCAAATCATATATCGGAATCGTAGTTAATTGTGGAGGCGTGGGTCCTATCAAATCGTATATCTTGAATCTTCTTTGGGTCGTGTTCAATCGTGTTGCTCAATGCTAACTCACTGGCGTTCGTCTACGCTGCTTGTCCCCCGCTTGCCGTATGTGTAGTCTCTCGTTAGTGTAATAGATGTCGTATAATACAATTCAAAATTAAAATTCTTTCCAACTCCACATTATTCATATTTCTTACTAAAAATTATTTTTTTATGCCGAAAACCTAGGGTCATCCTACGATGACCTTTCATAATTTTTATGGTAAAATTAAAAAATGAAATGTTTTAAAAAAAATATAAATTCGTTCATTTTCCATCATAAAAATATTAAAAAAATTTATTATTGATATTTCTGATGAATAATTATTTTATTATGCCGAAAACATAGGGTCATCCTACGATGACCTTTCATAATTTTTACGGTAAAATTAAAAAATGAAATTTTTAAAAATAAATAATAAATTCGTTCATTTTACATCATAAAAATATTAAAAAAATATATTATTCATATTTCTTACTAAAAATTATTTTTTTATGCCGAAAACCTAGGGTCATCCTACGATGACCTTTCATAATTTTTACGGGAAAATTAAAAAATGAAATGTTTTAAAAAAAATAATAAATTCGTTCATTTTCCATCATAAAAATATTTAAAAAATATATTATTGATATTTCTGATGAATAATTATTTTTTTATGCCGAAAACCTAGGGTCATCCTACGATGACCTTTCATAATTTTTACGGTAAAATTAAAAAATGAAATTTTTAAAAATAAATAATATATTCGTTCATTTTACAAAATAAAAATATTAAAAAAATATATTATTGATATTTCTGATGAATAATTATTTTTTATGCCGAAAACGGAGGGTCATCCTACGATGACCTTTAATAATTTTTAAGGTAAAATTAAAAAATGAAGTTTTAATAAAATAACTAATAAATTCGTTAATTTTACATCATAAAAATATTAAAAAAATATATTATTGATATTTCTGATGAATAATTATTTTTTTATGGCGAAAACCTAGGGTCATCGTAGGATGACCTTTCATAATTTTTACGGGAATATTAAAAAATGAAATTTTTAAAAATAAATAATAAATTCGTTCATTTTACATCATAAAAATATTAAAAAATTATATTATTGATATTTCTGATTAATAATTATTTTTTTATTCCGAAAACCTAGGGTCATCCTACGGGAAAATTAAAAAAGGAAATGTTTTAAAAAAAATAATAAATTCGTTCATTTTACATCATAAAAATATTAAAAAAAATATATTATTGATATTTCTGATGAATAATTATTTTTTTATGCCGAAAACCTAGGGTCATCCTACGATGGCCTTTCATAATTTTTACGGGAAAATTAAAAAATGAAATTTTTAAAAATAAATAATAAATTCGTTCATTTTACATCATAAAAATATTAAAAAAATATATTATTGATATTTCTGATGAATAATTATTTTTTTATGCCGAAAAGCTAGGGTCATCCTACGATGACCTTTCATAATTTTTACGGGAAAATTAAAAAATGAAATTTTTAAAAATAAATAATAAATTCGTTAATTTTACAACATAAAAATATTAAAAAAATATATTATTGATATTTCTGATGAATAATTATTTTTTTATGCCGAAAAGCTAGGGTCATCCTACGATGACCTTTCATAATTTTTACGGTAAAATTAAAAAATGAAATTTTTAAAAATAAATAATAAATTCATTCATTTTACATCATAAAAATATTAAAAAAATATATTATTCATATTTCTTACTTAAAATTATTTTTTATTCCGAAAACCTAGGGTCATCCTACGATGACCTTTCATAATTTTTATGGTAAAATAAAAAATGAAATTTTTAAAAATAAATAATAAATTCGTTCATTTTACATCATAAAAATATTAAAAAAGTATATTATTCATATTTCTTACTAAAAATTATTTTTTTATGGCGAAAACCTAGGGTCATCCTACGATGACCTTTCATAATTTTTAAGGGAAAATTAAAAATTGAAATTTTTAAAAATAAATAATATATTCGTTCATTTTACAAAATAAAAATATTAAAAAAATTTATTATTGATATTTCTGATGAATAATTATTTTTTATGCCGAAAACGGAGGGTATTCCTACGATGACCTTTCATAATTTTTACGGGAAAATTAAAAAATGAAATTATTAAAAATAAATAATAAATTCGTTCATTTTACATCAAAAAAAATATTAAAAAAATATATTATTGATATTTCTGGTGAATAATTATTTTTTTATGCCGAAAACCTAGGGTCATCCTACGATGACTTTTCATAATTTTTATGGTAAAATTAAAAAATGAAATTTTTAAAAATAAATAATAAATTCGTTCATTTTACATCATAAAAATATTAAAAAAATATATTATTGATATTTCTGATGAATAATTATTTTTTTATGCCGAAAACCTAGGGTCATCCTACGATGACCTTTCATAATTTTTACGGGAAAATTAAAAAATGAAATTTTTAAAAATAAATAATAAATTCGTTCATTTTACATCATAAAAATATTAAAAAAATATATTATTGATATTTCTGATGAATAATTATTTTTTTATGCCGAAAACCTAGGGTCATCCTACGATGACCTTTCATAATTTTTACGGGAAAATTAAAAAATGAAATTTTTAAAAATAAATAATAAATTCGTTCATTTTACATCAAAAAAAATATTAAAAAAATATATTATTGATATTTCTGATGAATAATTATTTTTTTATGCCGAAAACCTAGGGTCATCCTACGATGGCCTTTCATAATTTTTACGGGAAAATTAAAAAATGAAATTTTTAAAAATAAATAATAAATTCGTTCATTTTACATCATAAAAATATTAAAAAAATATATTATTCATATTTCTTACTAAAAATTATTTTTTTATGCCGAAAACACAGGGTCATCCTACGATGACCTTTCATAATTTTTATGGTAAAATTAAAAAATGAAATTTTTAAAAATAAATAATAAATTCGTTCATTTTACATCATAAAAATATTAAAAAAATATATTATTGATATTTCTGATGAATAATTATTTTTTTATGCCGAAAACCTAGGGTCATCCTACGATGACCTATCATAATTTTTATGGTAAAATTAAAAAATGAAATTTTTAAAAATAAATAATAAATTCGTTCATTTTACATCATAAAAATATTAAAAAAATATATTATTGATATTTCTGGTGAATAATTATTTTTTTATGCCGAAAACCTAGGGTCATCCTACGATGACCTTTCATAATTTTAATGGTAAAATTAAAAAATGAAATTTTTAAAAATAAATAATAAATTCGTTCATTTTACATCATAAAAATATTAAAAAAATATATTATTGATATTTCTGATGAATAATTATTTTTTTATGCCGAAAAGCTAGGGTCATCCTACGATGACCTTTCATAATTTTTACGGGAAAATTAAAAAATGAAATTTTTAAAAATAAATAATAAATTCGTTAATTTTACAACATAAAAATATTAAAAAAATATATTATTGATATTTCTGATGAATAATTATTTTTTTATGCCGAAAAGCTAGGGTCATCCTACGATGACCTTTCATAATTTTTACGGTAAAATTAAAAAATGAAATTTTTAAAAATAAATTATAAATTCATTCATTTTACATCATAAAAATATTAAAAAAATATATTATTCATATTTCTTACTTAAAATTATTTTTTATTCCGAAAACCTAGGGTCATCCTACGATGACCTTTCATAATTTTTATGGTAAAATTAAAAAATGAAATTTTTAAAAATAAATAATAAATTCGTTCATTTTACATCATAAAAATATTAAAAAAGTATATTATTCATATTTCTTACTAAAAATTATTTTTTTATGGCGAAAACCTAGGGTCATCCTACGATGACCTTTCATAATTTTTACGGGAAAATTAAAAAATGAAATTATTAAAAATAAATAATAAATTCGTTCATTTTACATCAAAAAAAATATTAAAAAAATATATTATTGATATTTCTGGTGAATAATTATTTTTTTATGCCGAAAACCTAGGGTCATCCTACGATGACTTTTCATAATTTTTATGGTAAAATTAAAAAATGAAATTTTTAAAAATAAATAATAAATTCGTTCATTTTACATCATAAAAATATTAAAAAAATATATTATTGATATTTCTGATGAATAATTATTTTTTTATGCCGAAAGCCTAGGGTCATCCTACGATGACCTTTCATAATTTTTACGGGAAAATTAAAAAATGAAATTTTTAAAAATAAATAATAAATTCGTTCATTTTACATAAAAAAAAATATTAAAAAAATATATTATTGATATTTCTGATGAATAATTATTTTTTTATGCCGAAAACCTAGGGTTATCCTACGATGGCCTTTCATAATTTTTACGGGAAAATTAAAAAATGAAATTTTTAAAAATAAATAATAAATTCGTTCATTTTACATCATAAAAATATTAAAAAAATATATTATTCATATTTCTTACTAAAAATTATTTTTTTATGCCGAAAACACAGGGTCATCCTACGATGACCTTTCATAATTTTTATGGTAAAATTAAAAAATGAAATTTTTAAAAATAAATAATAAATTCGTTCATTTTACATCATAAAAATATTAAAAAAATATATTATTGATATTTCTGATGAATAATTATTTTTTTATGCCGAAAACCTATGGTCATCCTACGATGACCTTTGATAATTTTTATGGTAAAATTAAAAAATGAAATTTTTAAAAATAAATAATAAATTCGTTCATTTTACATCATAAAAATATTAAAAAAATATATTATTGATATTTCTGGTGAATAATTATTTTTTTATGCCGAAAACCTAGGGTCATCCTACGATGACCTTTCATAATTTTAATGGTAAAATTAAAAAATGAAATTTTTAAAAATAAATAATAAATTCGTTCATTTTACATCATAAAAATATTAAAAAAATATATTATTGAAATTTCTGATGAATAATTATTTTTTTATGCCGAAAACCTAGGGTCATCCTACGATGACCTTTCATAATTTTTACGGGAAAATTAAAAAATGAAATTTTTAAAAATAAATAATAAATTCGTTCATTTTACATCAAAAAAAATATTAAAAAAATATATTATTGATATTTCTGGTGAATAATTATTTTTTTATGCCGAAAACCTAGGGTCATCCTACGATGACCTTTCATAATTTTTACGGGAAAATTAAAAAATGAAATTTTTAAAAATAAATAATAAATTCGTTCATTTTACATCAAAAAAATATTAAAAAAATATATTATTGATATTTCTGGTGAATAATTATTTTTTTATGCCGAAAACCTAGGGTCATCCTACGATGACCTTTCATAATTTTAATGGTAAAATTAAAAAATGAAATTTTTAAAAATAAATAATAAATTCGTTCATTTTACATCAAAAAAAATATTAAAAAAATATATTATTGATATTTCTTATGAATAATTATTTTTTTATGCCGAAAACCTAGGGTCATCCTACGATGAACTTTCATAATTTTTACGGGAAAATTAAAAAATGAAATTTTTAAAAATAAATAATAAATTCGTTCATTTTACATCAAAAAAAATATTAAAAAAATATATTATTGATATTTCTGGTGAATAATTATTTTTTTATGCCGAAAACCTAGGTTCATCCTACGATGACCTTTCATAATTTTTACGGGAAAATTAAAAAATGAAATTTTTAAAAATAAATAATAAATTCGTTCATTTTACATCAAAAAAATATTAAAAAAATATATTATTGATATTTCTGGTGAATAATTATTTTTTTATGCCGAAAACCTAGGGTCATCCTACGATGACCTTTCATAATTTTTACGGGAAAATTAAAAAATGAAATTTGTAAAAATAAATAATAAATTTGTTCATTTTACATCATAAAAATATTAAAAAAATATATTATTCATATTTCTTACTAAAAATTATATTTTTATGCCGAAAACCTAGGGTCATCCTACGATGACCTTTCATAATTTTTATGGTAAAATTAAAAAATGAAATTTTTAAAAATAAATAATAAATTCGTTCATTTTACATCAAAAAAATATTAAAAAAATATATTATTGATATTTCTGGTGAATAATTATTTTTTTATGCCGAAAACCTAGGGTCATCCTACGATGACCTTTCATAATTTTAATGGTAAAATTAAAAAATCAAATTTTTAAAAATAAATAATAAATTCGTTCATTTTACATCAAAAAAAATATTAAAAAAATATATTATTGATATTTCTTATGAATAATTATTTTTTTATGCCGAAAACCTAGGGTCATCCTACGATGAACTTTCATAATTTTTACGGGAAAATTAAAAAATGAAATTTTTAAAAATAAATAATAAATTCGTTCATTTTACATCAAAAAAAATATTAAAAAAATATATTATTGATATTTCTGGTGAATAATTATTTTTTTATGCCGAAAACCTAGGTTCATCCTACGATGACCTTTCATAATTTTTACGGGAAAATTAAAAAATGAAATTTTTAAAAATAAATAATAAATTCGTTCATTTTACATCAAAAAAATATTAAAAAAATATATTATTGATATTTCTGGTGAATAATTATTTTTTTATGCCGAAAACCTAGGGTCATCCTACGATGACCTTTCATAATTTTTACGGGAAAATTAAAAAATGAAATTTGTAAAAATAAATAATAAATTTGTTCATTTTACATCATAAAAATATTAAAAAAATATATTATTCATATTTCTTACTAAAAATTATATTTTTATGCCGAAAACCTAGGGTCATCCTACGATGACCTTTCATAATTTTTATGGTAAAATTAAAAAATGAAATTTTTAAAAATAAATAATAAATTCGTTCATTTTACATCATAAAAATATTAAAAAATTATATTATTGATATTTCTGGTGAATATTTATTTTTTTATGCCGAAAACCTAGGGTCATCCTACGATGACCTTTCATAATTTTTATGGTAAAATTAAAAAATGAAATTTTTAAAAATAAATAATAAATTCGTTCATTTAACATTATAAAAATATTAAAAAAAATATATTATTGATATTTCTGATGAATAATTAGTTTTTTATGCCGAAAACCTAGGGTCATCCTACGATGACCTTTCATAATTTTTACGGGAAAATTAAAAAATGAAATTTTTAAAAATAAATAATAAATTCGTTCATTTTACATCATAAAAATATTAAAAAAATATATTATTGATATTTCTGATGAATAATTATTTTTTTATGCCGAAAAGCTAGGGTCATCCTACGATGACCTTTCATAATTTTTACGGGAAAATTAAAAAATGAAATTTTTAAAAATAAATAATAAATTCGTTAATTTTACAACATAAAAATATTAAAAAAATATATTATTGATATTTCTGATGAATAATTATTTTTTTATGCCGAAAACCTAGGGTCATCCTACGATGACCTTTCATAATTTTTACGGTAAAATTAAAAAATGAAATTTTTAAAAATAAATAATAAATTCATTCATTTTACATCATAAAAATATTAAAAAAATATATTATTCATATTTCTTACTTAAAATTATTTTTTATTCCGAAAACCTAGGGTCATCCTACGATGACATTTCATAATTTTTATGGTAAAATTAAAAAATGAAATTTTTAAAAATAAATAATAAATTCGTTCATTTTACATCATAAAAATATTAAAAAAGAATATTATTCATATTTCTTACTAAAAATTATTTTTTTATGGCGAAAACCTAGGGTCATCCTACGATGACCTTTCATAATTTTTAAGGGAAAATTAAAAAATGAAATTTTTAAAAATAAATAATAAATTCGTTCATTTTACATCATAAAAATATTAAAAAAATATATTATTGATATTTCTGATGAATAATTATTTTTTTATGCCGAAAACCTAGGGTCATCCTACGATGACCTTTCATAATTTTTACGGGAAAATTAAAAAATGAAATTTTTAAAAATAAATAATATATTCGTTCATTTTACAAAATAAAAATATTAAAAAAATTTATTATTGATATTTCTGATGAATAATTATTTTTTATGCCGAAAACGGAGGGTATTCCTACGATTACCTTTCATAATTTTTACGGGAAAATTAAAAAATGAAATTATTAAAAATAAATAATAAATTCGTTCATTTTACATCAAAAAAAATATTAAAAAAATATATTATTGATATTTCTGGTGAATAATTATTTTTTTATGCCGAAAACCTAGGGTCATCCTACGATGACTTTTCATAATTTTTATGGTAAAATTAAAAAATGAAATTTTTAAAAATAAATAATAAATTCGTTCATTTTACATCATAAAAATATTAAAAAAATATATTATTGATATTTCTGATGAATAATTATTTTTTTATGCCGAAAACCTAGGGTCATCCTACGATGACCTTTCATAATTTTTACGGGAAAATTAAAAAATGAAATTTTTAAAAATAAATAATAAATTCGTTCATTTTACATCAAAAAAAATATTAAAAAAATATATTATTGATATTTCTGATGAATAATTATTTTTTTATGCCGAAAACCTAGGGTTATCCTACGATGGCCTTTCATAATTTTTACGGGAAAATTAAAAAATGAAATTTTTAAAAATAAATAATAAATTCGTTCATTTTACATCATAAAAATATTAAAAAAATATATTATTCATATTTCTTACTAAAAATTATTTTTTTATGCCGAAAACACAGGGTCATCCTACGATGACCTTTCATAATTTTTATGGTAAAATTAAAAAATGAAATTTTTAAAAATAAATAATAAATTCGTTCATTTTACATCATAAAAATATTAAAAAAATATATTATTGATATTTCTGATGAATAATTATTTTTTTATGCCGAAAACCTAGGGTCATCCTACGATGACCTTTCATAATTTTTATGGTAAAATTAAAAAATGAAATTTTTAAAAATAAATAATAAATTCGTTCATTTTACATCATAAAAATATTAAAAAAATATATTATTGATATTTCTGGTGAATAATTATTTTTTTATGCCGAAAACCTAGGGTCATCCTACGATGACCTTTCATAATTTTAATGGTAAAATTAAAAAATGAAATTTTTAAAAATAAATAATAAATTCGTTCATTTTACATCATAAAAATATTAAAAAAATATATTATTGAAATTTCTGATGAATAATTATTTTTTTATGCCGAAAACCTAGGGTCATCCTACGATGACCTTTCATAATTTTTACGGGAAAATTAAAAAATGAAATTTTTAAAAATAAATAATAAATTCGTTCATTTTACATCAAAAAAAATATTAAAAAAATATATTATTGATATTTCTGGTGAATAATTATTTTTTTATGCCGAAAACCTAGGGTCATCCTACGATGACCTTTCATAATTTTTACGGGAAAATTAAAAAATGAAATTTTTAAAAATAAATAATAAATTCGTTCATTTTACATCAAAAAAAATATTAAAAAAATATATTATTGATATTTCTGGTGAATAATTATTTTTTTATGCCGAAAACCTAGGGTTATCCTACGATGGCCTTTCATAATTTTTACGGGAAAATTAAAAAATGAAATTTTTAAAAATAAATAATAAATTCGTTCATTTTACATCATAAAAATATTAAAAAAATATATTATTCATATTTCTTACTAAAAATTATTTTTTTATGCCGAAAACACAGGGTCATCCTACGATGACCTTTCATAATTTTTATGGTAAAATTAAAAAATGAAATTTTTAAAAATAAATAATAAATTCGTTCATTTTACATCAAAAAAAATATTAAAAAAATATATTATTGATATTTCTGGTGAATAATTATTTTTTTATGCCGAAAACCTAGGGTCATCCTACGATGACCTTTCATAATTTTTACGGGAAAATTAAAAAATGAAATTTTTAAAAATAAATAATAAATTCGTTCATTTTACATCAAAAAAAATATTAAAAAAATATATTATTGATATTTCTGGTGAATAATTATTTTTTTATGCCGAAAACCTAGGGTCATCCTACGATGACCTTTCATAATTTTTACGGGAAAATTAAAAAATGAAATTTTTAAAAATAAATAATAAATTCGTTCATTTTACATCAAAAAAAATATTAAAAAAATATATTATTGATATTTCTGGTGAATAATTATTTTTTTATGCCGAAAACCTAGGGTTATCCTACGATGGCCTTTCATAATTTTTACGGGAAAATTAAAAAATGAAATTTTTAAAAATAAATAATAAATTCGTTCATTTTACATCATAAAAATATTAAAAAAATATATTATTCATATTTCTTACTAAAAATTATTTTTTTATGCCGAAAACACAGGGTCATCCTACGATGACCTTTCATAATTTTTATGGTAAAATTAAAAAATGAAATTTTTAAAAATAAATAATAAATTCGTTCATTTTACATCAAAAAAAATATTAAAAAAATATATTATTGATATTTCTGGTGAATAATTATTTTTTTATGCCGAAAACCTAGGGTCATCCTACGATGACCTTTCATAATTTTTACGGGAAAATTAAAAAATGAAATTTTTAAAAATAAATAATAAATTCGTTCATTTTACATCAAAAAAAATATTAAAAAAATATATTATTGATATTTCTGGTGAATAATTATTTTTTTATGCCGAAAACCTAGGGTTATCCTACGATGGCCTTTCATAATTTTTACGGGAAAATTAAAAAATGAAATTTTTAAAAATAAATAATAAATTCGTTCATTTTACATCATAAAAATATTAAAAAAATATATTATTCATATTTCTTACTAAAAATTATTTTTTTATGCCGAAAACACAGGGTCATCCTACGATGACCTTTCATAATTTTTATGGTAAAATTAAAAAATGAAATTTTTAAAAATAAATAATAAATTCGTTCATTTTACATCATAAAAATATTAAAAAAATATATTATTGATATTTCTGATGAATAATTATTTTTTTATGCCGAAAACCTAGGGTCATCCTACGATGACCTTTCATAATTTTTATGGTAAAATTAAAAAATGAAATTTTTAAAAATAAATAATAAATTCGTTCATTTTACATCATAAAAATATTAAAAAAATATATTATTGATATTTCTGGTGAATAATTATTTTTTTATGCCGAAAACCTAGGGTCATCCTACGATGACCTTTCATAATTTTAATGGTAAAATTAAAAAATGAAATTTTTAAAAATAAATAATAAATTCGTTCATTTTACATCATAAAAATATTAAAAAAATATATTATTGAAATTTCTGATGAATAATTATTTTTTTATGCCGAAAACCTAGGGTCATCCTACGATGACCTTTCATAATTTTTACGGGAAAATTAAAAAATGAAATTTTTAAAAATAAATAATAAATTCGTTCATTTTACATCAAAAAAAATATTAAAAAAATATATTATTGATATTTCTGGTGAATAATTATTTTTTTATGCCGAAAACCTAGGGTCATCCTACGATGACCTTTCATAATTTTTACGGGAAAATTAAAAAATGAAATTTTTAAAAATAAATAATAAATTCGTTCATTTTACATCAAAAAAAATATTAAAAAAATATATTATTGATATTTCTGGTGAATAATTATTTTTTTATGCCGAAAACCTAGGGTTATCCTACGATGGCCTTTCATAATTTTTACGGGAAAATTAAAAAATGAAATTTTTAAAAATAAATAATAAATTCGTTCATTTTACATCATAAAAATATTAAAAAAATATATTATTCATATTTCTTACTAAAAATTATTTTTTTATGCCGAAAACACAGGGTCATCCTACGATGACCTTTCATAATTTTTATGGTAAAATTAAAAAATGAAATTTTTAAAAATAAATAATAAATTCGTTCATTTTACATCAAAAAAAATATTAAAAAAATATATTATTGATATTTCTGGTGAATAATTATTTTTTTATGCCGAAAACCTAGGGTCATCCTACGATGACCTTTCATAATTTTTACGGGAAAATTAAAAAATGAAATTTTTAAAAATAAATAATAAATTCGTTCATTTTACATCAAAAAAAATATTAAAAAAATATATTATTGATATTTCTGGTGAATAATTATTTTTTTATGCCGAAAACCTAGGGTTATCCTACGATGGCCTTTCATAATTTTTACGGGAAAATTAAAAAATGAAATTTTTAAAAATAAATAATAAATTCGTTCATTTTACATCATAAAAATATTAAAAAAATATATTATTCATATTTCTTACTAAAAATTATTTTTTTATGCCGAAAACACAGGGTCATCCTACGATGACCTTTCATAATTTTTATGGTAAAATTAAAAAATGAAATTTTTAAAAATAAATAATAAATTCGTTCATTTTACATCATAAAAATATTAAAAAAATATATTATTGATATTTCTGATGAATAATTATTTTTTTATGCCGAAAACCTAGGGTCATCCTACGATGACCTTTCATAATTTTTACGGGAAAATTAAAAAATGAAATTTTTAAAAATAAATAATAAATTCGTTCATTTTACATCAAAAAAAATATTAAAAAAATATATTATTGATATTTCTGGTGAATAATTATTTTTTTATGCCGAAAACCTAGGGTCATCCTACGATGACCTTTCATAATTTTTACGGGAAAATTAAAAAATGAAATTTTTAAAAATAAATAATAAATTCGTTCATTTTACATCATAAAAATATTAAAAAAATATATTATTGATATTTCTGGTGAATAATTATTTTTTTATGCCGAAAACCTAGGGTCATCCTACGATGACCTTTCATAATTTTAATGGTAAAATTAAAAAATGAAATTTTTAAAAATAAATAATAAATTCGTTCATTTTACATCATAAAAATATTAAAAAAATATATTATTGAAATTTCTGATGAATAATTATTTTTTTATGCCGAAAACCTAGGGTCATCCTACGATGACCTTTCATAATTTTTACGGGAAAATTAAAAAATGAAATTTTTAAAAATAAATAATAAATTCGTTCATTTTACATCAAAAAAATATTAAAAAAATATATTATTGATATTTCTGGTGAATAATTATTTTTTTATGCCGAAAACCTAGGGTCATCCTACGATGACCTTTCATAATTTTAATGGTAAAATTAAAAAATGAAATTTTTAAAAATAAATAATAAATTCGTTCATTTTACATCAAAAAAAATATTAAAAAAATATATTATTGATATTTCTGGTGAATAATTATTTTTTTATGCCGAAAACCTAGGTTCATCCTACGATGACCTTTCATAATTTTTACGGGAAAATTAAAAAATGAAATTTTTAAAAATAAATAATAAATTCGTTCATTTTACATCAAAAAAATATTAAAAAAATATATTATTGATATTTCTGGTGAATAATTATTTTTTTATGCCGAAAACCTAGGGTCATCCTACGATGACCTTTCATAATTTTTACGGGAAAATTATTAAATGAAATTTGTAAAAATAAATAATAAATTTGTTCATTTTACATCATAAAAATATTAAAAAAATATATTATTCATATTTCTTACTAAAAATTATATTTTTATGCCGAAAACCTAGGGTCATCCTACGATGACCTTTCATAATTTTTATGGTAAAATTAAAAAATGAAATTTTTAAAAATAAATAATAAATTCGTTCATTTTACATCATAAAAATATTAAAAAATTATATTATTGATATTTCTGGTGAATATTTATTTTTTTATGCCGAAAACCTAGGGTCATCCTACGATGACCTTTCATAATTTTTATGGTAAAATTAAAAAATGAAATTTTTAAAAATAAATAATAAATTCGTTCATTTAACATTATAAAAATATTAAAAAAAATATATTATTGATATTTCTGATGAATAATTATTTTTTTATGCCGAAAACCTAGGGTCATCCTACGATGACATTTCATAATTTTTACGGGAAAATTCAAAAATGAAATTTTTAAAAATAAATAATAAATTCGTTCATTTTACCTTAAAAAAATATTAAAAAAATATATTATTGATATTTCTGGTGAATAATTATTTTTTTATGCCGAAAACCTAGGGTCATCCTACGATGACCTTTCATAATTTTTACGGGAAAATTAAAAAATGAAATTATTAAAAAAAAATAATAAATTCGTTCATTTTACATCATAAAAATATTAAAAAAATATATTATTCATATTTCTTACTAAAAATTATTTTTTTATGCCGAAAACACAGGGTCATCCTACGATGACCTTTCATAATTTTTATGGTAAAATTAAAAAATTAAATTTTTAAAAATAAATAATAAATTCGTTCATTTTACATCATAAAAATATTAAAAAAATATATTATTGATAGTTCTGGTGAATAATTATTTTTTTATGCCGAAAACCTAGGGTCATCCTACGATGTCCTTTCATAATTTTTATGGTAAAATTAAAAAATGAAATTTTTAAAAATAAATAATAAATTCGTTCATTTTACATCATAAAAATATTAAAAAAAATATATTATTGATATTTCTGATGAATAATTATTTTTTTATGCCGAAAAGCTAGGGTCATCCTACGATGACCTTTCATAATTTTTACGGGAAAATTAAAAAATGAAATTTTTAAAAATAAATAATAAATTCGTTCATTTTACATCAAAAAAATATTAAAAAAATATATTATTGATATTTCTGGTGAATAATTATTTTTTTATGCCGAAAACCTAGGGTCATCCTACGATGACCTTTCATAATTTTTACGGGAAAATTAAAAAATGAAATTTTTAAAAATAAATAATAAATTCGTTCATTTTACATCAAAAAAATATTAAAAAAATATATTATTGATATTTCTGGTGAATAATTATTTTTTTATGCCGAAAACCTAGGGTCATCCTACGATGACCTTTCATAATTTTTACGGGAAAATTATTAAATGAAATTTGTAAAAATAAATAATAAATTTGTTCATTTTACATCATAAAAATATTAAAAAAATATATTATTCATATTTCTTACTAAAAATTATATTTTTATGCCGAAAACCTAGGGTCATCCTACGATGACCTTTCATAATTTTTATGGTAAAATTAAAAAATGAAATTTTTAAAAATAAATAATAAATTCGTTCATTTTACATCATAAAAATATTAAAAAATTATATTATTGATATTTCTGGTGAATATTTATTTTTTTATGCCGAAAACCTAGGGTCATCCTACGATGACCTTTCATAATTTTTATGGTAAAATTAAAAAATGAAATTTTTAAAAATAAATAATAAATTCGTTCATTTAACATTATAAAAATATTAAAAAAAATATATTATTGATATTTCTGATGAATAATTATTTTTTTATGCCGAAAACCTAGGGTCATCCTACGATGACATTTCATAATTTTTACGGGAAAATTCAAAAATGAAATTTTTAAAAATAAATAATAAATTCGTTCATTTTACCTTAAAAAAATATTAAAAAAATATATTATTGATATTTCTGGTGAATAATTATTTTTTTATGCCGAAAACCTAGGGTCATCCTACGATGACCTTTCATAATTTTTACGGGAAAATTAAAAAATGAAATTATTAAAAAAAAATAATAAATTCGTTCATTTTACATCATAAAAATATTAAAAAAATATATTATTCATATTTCTTACTAAAAATTATTTTTTTATGCCGAAAACACAGGGTCATCCTACGATGACCTTTCATAATTTTTATGGTAAAATTAAAAAATTAAATTTTTAAAAATAAATAATAAATTCGTTCATTTTACATCATAAAAATATTAAAAAAATATATTATTGATAGTTCTGGTGAATAATTATTTTTTTATGCCGAAAACCTAGGGTCATCCTACGATGTCCTTTCATAATTTTTATGGTAAAATTAAAAAATGAAATTTTTAAAAATAAATAATAAATTCGTTCATTTTACATCATAAAAATATTAAAAAAAATATATTATTGATATTTCTGATGAATAATTATTTTTTTATGCCGAAAAGCTAGGGTCATCCTACGATGACCTTTCATAATTTTTACGGGAAAATTAAAAAATGAAATTTTTAAAAATAAATAATAAATTCGTTCATTTTACATCAAAAAAATATTAAAAAAATATATTATTGATATTTCTGGTGAATAATTATTTTTTTATGCCGAAAACCTAGGGTCATCCTACGATGACCTTTCATAATTTTTACGGGAAAATTAAAAAATGAAATTTTTAAAAATAAATAATAAATTCGTTCATTTTACATCATAAAAATATTAAAAAAATATATTATTGATAGTTCTGGTGAATAATTATTTTTTTATGCCGAAAACCTAGGGTCATCCTACGATGACCTTTCATAATTTTTACGGGAAAATTAAAAAATGAAATTTTTAAAAATAAATAATAAATTCGTTCATTTTACATCATAAAAATATTAAAAAAATATATTATTCATATTTCTTACTAAAAATTATTTTTTTATGCCGAAAACACAGGGTCATCCTACGATGACCTTTCATAATTTTTATGGTAAAATTAAAAAATTAAATTTTTAAAAAGAAATAATAAATTCGTTCATTTTACATCATAAAAATATTAAAAAAATATATTATTGATAGTTCTGGTGAATAATTATTTTTTTATGCCGAAAACCTAGGGTCATCCTACGATGTCCTTTCATAATTTTTATGGTAAAATTAAAAAATGAAATTTTTAAAAATAAATAATAAATTCGTTCATTTTACATCATAAAAATATTAAAAAAATATATTATTGATATTTCTGATGAATAATTATTTTTTTATGCCGAAAACCTAGGGTCATCCTACGATGACCTTTCATAATTTTTACGGGAAAATTAAAAAATGAAATTTTTAAAAATAAATAATAAATTCGTTCATTTTACATCATAAAAATATTAAAAAAATATATTATTGATATTTCTGATGAATAATTATTTTTTTATGCCGAAAACCTAGGGTCATCCTACGATGACCTTTCATAATTTTTACGGGAAAATTAAAAAATGAAATTTTTAAAAATAAATAATAAATTCGTTCATTTTACATCATAAAAATATTAAAAAAATATATTATTGATATTTCTGGTGAATAATTATTTTTTTATGCCGAAAACCTAGGGTCATCCTACGATGACCTTTCATAATTTTTACGGGAAAATTAAAAAATGAAATTTTTAAAAATAAATAATAAATTCGTTCATTTTACATCATAAAAATATTAAAAAAATATATTATTGATAGTTCTGGTGAATAATTATTTTTTTATGCCGAAAACCTAGGGTCATCCTACGATGACCTTTCATAATTTTTATGGTAAAATTAAAAAATGAAATTTTTAAAAATAAATAATAAATTCGTTCATTTTACATCAAAAAAATATTAAAAAAATATATTATTGATATTTATGGTGAATAATTATTTTTTTATGCCGAAAACCTAGGGTCATCCTACGATGACCTTTCATAATTTTTACGGGAAAATTAAAAAATGAAATTTTTAAAAATAAATAATAAATTCGTTCATTTTACATCATAAAAATATTAAAAAAATATATTATTCATATTTCTTACTAAAAATTATTTTTTTATGCCGAAAACCTAGGGTCATCCTACGATGACCTTTCATAATTTTTATGGTAAAATTAAAAAATGAAATTTTTAAAAATAAATAATAAATTCGTTCATTTTACATCATAAAAATATTAAAAAAATATATTATTGATATTTCTGATGAATAATTATTTTTTTATGCCGAAAACCTAGGGTCATCCTACGATGACCTTTCATAATTTTTACGGGAAAATTAAAAAATGAAATTTTTAAAAATAAATAATAAATTCGTTCATTTTACATCATAAAAATATTAAAAAAATATATTATTCATATTTCTTACTAAAAATTATTTTTTTATGCCGAAAACCTAGGGTCATCCTACGATGACCTTTCATAATTTTAATGGTAAAATTAAAAAATGAAATTTTTAAAAATAAATAATAAATTCGTTCATTTTACATCATAAAAATATTAAAAAAATATATTATTGATATTTCTGATGAATAATTATTTTTTTATGCCGAAAACCTAGGGTCATCCTACGATGACCTTTCATAATTTTTACGGGAAAATTAAAAAATGAAATTTTTAAAAATAAATAATAAATTCGTTCATTTTACATCAAAAAAAATATTAAAAAAATATATTATTGATATTTCTGGTGAATAATTATTTTTTTATGCCGAAAACCTAGGTTCATCCTACGATGACCTTTCATAATTTTTACGGGAAAATTAAAAAATGAAATTTTTAAAAATAAATAATAAATTCGTTCATTTTACATCAAAAAAATATTAAAAAAATATATTATTGATATTTCTGGTGAATAATTATTTTTTTATGCCGAAAACCTAGGGTCATCCTACGATGACCTTTCATAATTTTTACGGGA